>JASDQU010109590.1:78098-88320 GCA_032191745.1 Picea mariana | reverse complement strand
TGATTATTGATGGGTTATAAAGGATGTAGATGATGGTTAATAAAGTGGTTGCTTCGGGTTATTGTGATGCAAGGTGTGCTTCTCAACCTTTTGAGTTGGTTCATAATGATATTTGTGGGACTATGACCACTTGTTCTATTGGGGAAGCTAAGTACTTCCTCACCTTCTCTGATGTAATTTCTACTTTACGCTTTGCCAAGATATTTTGTATTGCTTTTTACAAATGATTTGTTTATAGATGATTTTCAACATGTTGCAATGTATCTCTCTCCTTTACGTTATGATGTTGATCCTCCTAGAATAGACTAGGTCGACTGATGTTGATGATGAGGACCTTATTGATGACACATCTAGACCCTATCTTGTAGAATTCTCTTCTATGTCTTTTCAAGAGGCCATATTCACCAACGTGTGGAATTGTACTAGTGTGGGTGATCCAGATTATTTTCGGCACGAAATGAGATCGGAGATATAATAAAGAAATGCACAGAGATATCGCAGATATTCAATAATATAACAAAATTATATCAGAGATGCAACCATAAACACAGATATACAGTAATACACGATTTCTATTAATGAAATAAATGTACAAAGACTGTAAAATACAGAGTGAAAGACTCGATAGAATGGTGGCAGCTTATCTCTGAGAAGAGATGTGACGGCTACTCGCATTCACAAGAAGATGATTACAATGAGGCTCTGAAGGCCTTTTTACAATAAACAGAATGCCAAAAGTCCTAGACATCCAAAAAACTAACCCTAGGAGATGAAGCGCCAAAATTCATGTGGGCCCCGTTTGGGTAAGTTAGTACATCAACTTCCCGGGGTCGTAACTTTTGCATACGATCTCCGTTTTAGGCGTATGATAGCTCGTTGGAAAGGTATCGTCGAGGAGATTCATTTTGGGGGATCAATCATGCTTTTGACTATCATTGAGAACCTCGATCTCGAAAAGCCTTCATTTGGGCCCTCAAAATGGCCCCGGAAGTTAAAAATTGCTAAAAATAGTAAATTGCCAAATTTGCTAGAAAAATGTTTTGAGCCAGTCAAAAAAGGTGGGTGGCCACTGATATCCACCTGGATCAATCCTCCCTCCTTAGGAAGCAATGGTCTCCACTGCATTGAGTTCCCGGGGGAGAGGGAAAAGCGTTTGCTGAATCTGCATCTTAGTGAGCTACTTGCCTTTCTGGAGACGTCGTGCTGCTCAGTTTGTGGAAGTCTGTCACGAATCTGTTGAGGCTGAGGCTGTTCAACAAGTCGGGCTACATGAGAGGACAGTCTGCAGAAGGAATCTTTTCGCTTTGCTGCAACCTTGTCGACCTGCTTCTGTTGGATAGAAGGTGCTTAGGGCGAAGCTGTAGTGGTTGCAGTGTCCTTCTGTTCCCATTTTGAAAAGATTGTGAAGAAGCTGAATTTTGCAGTATGAGATACTACCTTGCGACACTTTTTAGGTGGAACAGTAGTCGGAACTACCTCTGGTATTCTGTAGAGATGACCCCCTAGAGAAACAATGACACTGCGGGGTCGAGACTCATAAACAACGTGGCGCTTCCACATATATGGTTGGCCCAAGAGAACATCACAGACATCTAGTGGGGAAACATCACATAATACCTCATCCTTGAAGGGTTGGATGCCATATGACAATCGACATTGCTGGCTGACATGAAGATCTCGTCCTTGGTGAAGCCACCCGATGTTGTATGGCTGCGGGTGTGGTGTTGTCGACAATCCCAACTGTTTGACGACCTCTGCTGAGATGAGGTTCTTCTGGCTTCTGCTGTCAACAATAAAATGCAGCGGGGTCCCCTTCACCCACATCTGTGAATGAAAAAGGCATTCCCCCTCTTCAGGATCTGTTGGTTCTTCTGGTTGAATTGTTGCGGTCACGACAATAGCAGTGGGGTCTGCGTCAATGATCTGTCCTTTACCAGTATTTTCAAAATCAGATTCTGAATTAGGGTTCGGCTCCTTGTCTTTGATCTCGGCCACCAATGACTGTTTTGAGCGACATTCATCGGTGTTGTGCCAGGGGATTTTGTGGAAATCGCACCATTTTCCGGTGTCCTTCTTTGTCTTCCCATGACCCTTCTTTTCATGTGGCTTGGACTGGTTTTCGGGAGAGTGTTTGTTAGGGACGTCATTGTCATACTTTGGTTGTTGCGGATTTGCAGAACCAAAATCCCATTTGTTCTGGTGCTTTAATTTTTGCTCGATTTTAACAGCATATCGATAGGTAGCACCGAGTGATGAGATGTCTAGAAAATCCATTTCAATTTGGATGTATCTGTGTAGAGCCCCACAGTATTTCAGAACCAAATGTCGTTCGGAGTCTTTGATACCCAGCTTGGTGCGCAAGGTATGGAAGGTATTGGTGAACTCCGGAACTGCTTGGCCCCTCTCTTGCCGCAGTGTGGTCCATCTCATGTACTGGTCCTCATAGTTGCCAATAGGGTAATATTGTTCCTTTACCACATCCACAAAAAAATTCCAAGTGGGATCGACCCCATATATTTCAGATTCCTCTGTGGAACTCTACTCCCAATAAGTTTCCCACCAATGTTTGACATGGGGGAGAGCTTTAAGGAGTGCGAAGGTGATCTTTTCTTTGTCGAAAAATTTGTGAACAGAGAAATAACCTTCTAGCAGATTTAACCATTTGTCTAGGGCTTCTGCATATATCTGTCCTTCAAATACAGGAATATCAAAATTAACTTGTACCTTGAAAGGYGAGGTGCCTCCAAAGTGGCCGCTTGATGAAGATGCGCCTGTTGCTATCGGCAGGCGTTGAAGGATGTGGGAAAAATTCTCCATCATTTCGTCCCTCTGTCGTGTGAGAGCTTGCTCAAGCAACAGACTGGTAGGATCGTCTGCTCCATCGTTTTTCTTTTATTTCGCCATTGAGGGTTTCTTGGGTGTGCGAGAGCGATTGTCCTCAAGAGAGACAAGCTCGAGACCCAACTTGCTATACTCAGACYTCGTCGGGGACATGCACTGAAAAAACSACCAAGAACAGCCTGCTCTGATACCACTGATCCGGATTATTTTCGGCATGAAATGAGATCGGAGATATAATAAAGAAATGCACAGAGATATCGCAGATATTCAATAATATAACAGAAATATATCAGAGATGCAACCATAAACACAGATATACAGCAATGCACGATTTCTATTAATGAAATAAATGTACAGAGACTGTAAAATACAGAGTGAAAGACTCGATAGAATGGTGGCAGCTTATCTCTAAGAAGAGATGTGACGGCTACTTGCATTCGCAAGAAGATGATTACAATGAGGCTTTGAAGGCCTTTTTACAATAAACAAGAATGCCAAAATTCCTAGACATCCAAAAACCTAACCCTAGGAGATGAAGCGCCAAAAGTCAGGTGAGCCCCGTTTGGGTAAGTTAGTACATCAACTTCCCGGGGTTGTAACTTTTGTATACGATCTCCGTTTTAGGCGTATGATAGCTCATTGAAAAGGTATCGTCAAGGAGATTCATTTTGAGGGCTCAATTATGCCTTCATCTATCATTGAGAACCTCGATCTCGAAAAACCTTCATTTGGGCCCTCAAAATGGCCCCGAAAGTTAAAAACTGCTAAAAATAGTAAATTGCCAAATTTGTCAGAAAACTGTTTCGAGCCAGTTGAAAAAGGTGGGTGGCCACCGATATCCACCTGGATCAGTGGGAGATATGGCGTGCAGGGGGGATAATATGTAATGTCTTATCTATGTAACCCCTATTCAACATCAAAGGGGGATGTGAATTTTTTGAGGTAATATCTTCTCTCTTTGATCCCTATCATTTTTGGCCACAACTGACCTTATATTGAGTTTGGGATCTTACATGCACTCTTATTTGTATTTTGATCACAAATGACATTATATTGAGTTGGGTATCTATACACCCACTCTCATTTGTATTTAAGCCATGATTAACCTTATATTGAGATGGGCATTTATACACCCACTCTTATTTTAGGCCACGATAAACCTTATATTGAATTGGGTATTTATACATATACTTTCATTTGTATTCATCATTTTTCTCTATGGCTTCTTGTTCAAATTAGGGGGGGGGGGCGTTGAAAATGGTGTAAGCTTCACTTTCGGTCACAACTAACCTTATATTGTTATTTATTATATTTCTAAGTTTAGACGAGGCCAACTTTGTATATGTAGGCTCATAAACACTCTTGTGAAAGTGCCCTACCTCTTGAGTTGTGTATATGTACTCAACTCTCATTTGTAATTCTCATCATGTGATTATCTTTCATTCTTGATAAACTTATAAAGTGATTTGCCTAAGGGAAAAGATTAATTGTTGTGCTCTCTTTTGATAGTGTTTATTTCTCTCTCTAGTGCACTTGTTCTTGGGTTCACTCTCTCTCTAGTGCACTTGTTCTTGGGTTCACTCTCTCTCTAGGGTTTCGCTCCTCTTGGCTAAATTATCTTTTAGTGTTGTGTTGCCCTAGTGCTGGTTTGTTTTTCTCTTTATTGCATAATTTGGCTTTGTATTGGTTCTGTTACCACTCAAGTTCTCACTTGGTGCAAAAGTCCAAATCACAAGTGTAAGACCCCAAGGGGAACTTAGGAAAGCTACCCACTGTCACTTCAGTAGCCTTGCATTTCTCACTTTAGACTAGGAAAAAATGGATGATCCTAGGCTAGGGGGGTTTCCCTATGGGTTACTAAGCTCAATGTGTGTAGTTGATAGTGGGAGCAAAAGAGAGCTTAGCAACAAAGAAAAAATAAGGAAAAATTGTTTGATGATTTTTATGGTTTTGGGGTGGTGGATGAAAGGGAAGACTAGTGCCTTTATTTACTTATTGGGTCATAAATACAATTTTAGAGGGTGTTCTAATGGATATTAGGGGGTGGTAGGCAGCCAATGTGATATGCACAATGACAACCCCAATTAGGTTGCTAGATTAACAATTTCGATGGGGGAGAGGGTCTATCTAGATATACTACTCAAGGAAATAGTTTAGGGTGGCCCCTACCAAAGACTATATACAAAAACACCAAATCAAGTGACGTTGAGTGCATAATGTTTTCATCTTGAAGGTAAGAAGCACAAAAGGAAATTGTGAAGTAGGAAAGGAACCTACAACCTCAATCCTTTCCAATGTAGCAACATTGCTCTTCTATGGCCCCATGTTGACTTTGGCAGCCACAAAACTGCAAACACTAACTTCCAATGGTGCACCTAGAATGATATGCCACACTAGAAAAATTGTAAATACAATATACCATAATGAAGAAAAATAAAACACACCTTATTTACACAAGCTCGAAGCTATCTCACTCTCAAGTTCTTTCATTTATTCCATCCTAAATTACAAATGGAGATAGAAAACCCTTATATAGGTTTTAGCTCATCTCTCTTCTACAATAAAACAATATTTTCCCCATGTGGTTCTCCAAGGAAAACATTAGAAAATACTAAAATTATTTATAATAAAATCCTAAGTGGGTGAATTAGGACAAAAAGGCCCATAGTAAATACTAGATACAAGCTTCTAGATGATTGTGATGCCACATGTTATCTTCCTCAAACTTCTAGCTCATGTAAGGTGAAATCCAAGTACCATTTGTCTTCCTCATGTGCAAGGGTGCTCCTCTAGAATAAACACCTCCAAATAATAATAATATTGCTTGGTCATTGAGGTGCAATAACTTGAATGGTTGGGAGGTAGGTCTCGCACTCTCCCTACCCAGGTTCAAATATTCGATGAGACATTTGGCTCATTGTGACAAGGCTAGAAGGGTAGATGCCCCTCAAGAGTGGGATCCCCCTCGCGGGTGTGCCTTCAAACATCTCGTCCCTTGATAAGTCATAAGTTATTGGTATATTTGGCTTGCGGGATTTTGGATATACTCTTTGGGTTATAGTGGTAGCAAGTTGGTTTGATCCCGGGCCTAGCCTAGATCACCGTAACAAGTTATCGATTTCCCATGGTTAAAAAAAATAATATTGCTTGGTCAATGAGGTAGGGTGAATCTCCAAAATATGTGCATGAATGCCAAGTGTAAACCTCCATGATGAGGGCACTCTTCAATGCAAGTGTACAAGTGCCAAGTGCCTTGATGTGGATTCTCTTCTAGAAGTCTTTTGACCAAGGACAAATATAAAATACCTCCTTTAGCACGTGCACCCTTCATATTTGTGCTCTTTTGATCCATTTGACTAGAAGATAACAATAAAATGGCCCCTCAACAAGTGCACCCTTGATATTTGAGCTTTGTGGACTATTTTAGGTAAAACAAAACATTAAAATATTCCTTCCTCTGGTGCATCCTAGGAAGGAATGCCTTGTGTCCACATAACAACTACCATCATAATAAAATATTCATGCATGCATGTGCCCTTGAAGAGAGAGAGAGAGAGTGTGTGCCCTTGGTATTTGTGCATTTCCAACCACCTTTGACCAAGTCAACCATGAAGATACCACCATAGATCGTGTGCCCTAAGTATTTGTTCAAATGGGTCCACATCAAAATCATGTTATCTCCTCAATTAATGTGCAAGTGGACCTGCTTTGACCAAGTCAACCCTTCTTCTAGTCATTTCAAATGTGTGCAAGGTGTGAACAAGGTCATACAAAGAGTAAGTAGGTCCTCATAGTGGAGTGTGTTATCACCCAATCTAGCACCCTTGTGCAAAGCCTATCACAAGGTGCAAGACAAGTGTAACCTTTGGAAGTACTTTCCATTGTCACCTTAGCAATTACTTCCCTCGTTTTAGTGAAGGATGAAATCCAACACAAAGGAGGCTTCCCTAGTAACTTCAAGGAATCCTATATCAAGACAAGTCAACTCTACGGCCTCATATGTTAGTTACTCTCATATACCACCACTAAGTCAAGTTTCAAAGTAAACACAAGGTGTTTAAGTAAAGCAATTTCAGATTTATATGTGAGGTGTTTAAAACAATAAATGATAATTACCAAGTCAAATAAGTCGAATAAATGCCCCAAAACACCACAAATCAAAAGAAAAGCTATGGCTGTCATAAAACTTGTACTAAAAGATGATCACTTCAGCAATATAACAAGTTACAACAGMAGAAATATAACATCCCTTAAAACCAATAGACATGCAATGAAAGAGGGCTGAAAATGTAAGCCAAAACTAGGGTTTAAGATAACAAATGCTTGCTGAAATGTAAATGGCATAAAACTAACTTAAAACCTCCAAGACATCAAACCCTAACAAACTGAAAATTGCAACAACAATATAATAATTGATGTCAAGGTAGATTCCAAGGTGAAAAATGCCACTAAAACCCTAGACATCAAGCTAAGAGAGAGAGAGGGAATGGAAACGAATTCCTAATCTAATCATAAAACATCAAGGAGATGTAAAACTAAGGTTTTAAGGTCACATGCAAGAGAAAAGACTAGTGTTGTCTAGCTTCCTTGAGCATATGGAGTAAAAAATGCAACTTTCTTGGAGAGCAAAGGCAAGAAAAAGACCTAAGAATTAAACCCTAGGGTAGTCCACTACAAACCCTAGGCATTAATTCTTTAGAAGAGAAACTGAAGGTGGTCCACTACAAACCCTAAGAGGCCATCCTATGTCTTCTAGAAACCTTTGGCAAGAGATGAAGATGGATCTCCGTTAAAACCCTTGAGTAGTCCACTACAAACCCTAGAAATTTAACCTATAAGAATAAAACTAGGGTAGTCCACTAAAAACCCTAGAAATACCCTTATGTCCTTCAACAAGCTTTAAATAAATGATAACAAGGGAAGGTAGTCCACTACAAACCTTCCTAGGGTTTCAAGACAAGGTTTATTAAAGAAAATACAAGATAGCATGCAATTATCACCACTTTGGTAAAACATTTAGTTAATACAGTAAAAAATAAACCATCAAAGACTTGAAAAGAGCACTTACTAGGAAAATCGATGAGCATACATGAAACCCTAACCATGAAATCATCCATAAAACTTGAAAAGCATCCACAATATCATCCCCAAGAAGGCACACATAAGTGATCCATAGTGGAGGAGAAAGATATAAGGCAAGTGTAGTGATGATTCTCCACAAGATGAGTTATGATTTACAAAAATGGAGTGCTCCCTCTATATATATGAGGTAACCAAGTGCTATATCCTCCTAAGAAGCTCCTAAAACATGTAAATCCATGATACAAGGTGGGCAGGTCTTAGGTCGACCCCCAAAAATGCCTCCAAAATGAAAATATAATGCTAAAACATCAAAACGTCCTCTAAAGAAGCCACACGTGTGGGTGTAGAGTACAAAAAGAGGGTAATGCCATCTCCTCAAGGGGTACAAAATATGCAAAAGTCACATCCATCCCCAAAAGGTGCAAAGCATCGTCAAAAGTCATGTCCCCTCATTAATAAGGTCACATCTCATCATCAACAAGGTGCCAACTTATCACCCATGTGCTAGGTCAGCTCAAGCAAAAGTTAGATCTCCCTCAAGAATGATGTCCACATCCACATGTGTAACATTCTAAGCTCCAAGCATGACGTCATGGTGGATAAGGGATTGACAACCTCTCGAAATGGGTGTACCATCCTTGTCAAGTGTAATAGCATCCATCCAAACCCTAACATCCTTAAAGGGTGCAACATCCAAGCTATGCGATTCCTGCCCCGTGGACATGTCAGGATATATCTGCAACATCTTAGCTAATCAATGCAATGTCCAAGGTCCAGGACATGTTGGAAGGTGTTAAAGGGAATTCCAAGTCATAAAGTAATCCAATGCTCATCATCAGGGTCCCATCGACCTCTATATAGTGTGCAACGTCCCAGGTAGAAGCATCAAAACGTCCTTAATGGGACAATCTCCAAGGGTGCATCATCATCAAGCAAGGCTCAGAGAAGTCAAGTGAAACCAACCATAATGGGTGCAAGAGTCATTATAATCATAAAAAGTAGGTCACAATCTAATACAAAATCCACATAAGCAATTCACATTAGGTATCTTCTTCAAACTTCACTCTAGCTTAAGACTTTATGCAATTTTCCAAGTTTAGGTATGGGAGGACCATCACAAGACACTATTAGGTGTGCCAGTACCCAAGTAGAGGACTAGTTCCCAAGAAACCCATCAAAGTGTAAGTATAAGTGAATGATTTGACATGGGTTTTACTTCATGGTCATGGTGTCATTGACATGCTAGGCCACGTGTGAGGTTCATCTCCATGAGTGCCTTTGTAGAGGGGGCGCTAGGTGCTTTGAGTTACCCTTTCCTCGGCACTGTTTCTTTCCAAACCCCTATTCTTGCCTTTTGATATTCATTTATTTCTTTGCGAGACCCTTTTTAGGTTTATGCATTTATATTTTTTACTAGGATTCAATTAAGTCCTTTTAATTTGATATGCATTCAGTGTATTAGGACTTAGGGTGATGGACTCATAGCAAGGGGTTAGAGCTCAAGCTAATCTTTGGCTCTTGATTTATCATTTTTCATCCCATTTCATTTTCCATTCTTATACTAGTTGCATCATCCTCGGGTATTCAAGCCCCTTCTTCTCATAGGAGGATGAAGGTACAAACCCTTTTTTGGATACATGTAACAACCACTTCCAAAAGATAGGATAACGAAAGGTGTCCTATCTTCTCATGTCAGACCCTATTAGGTGTGCCAGTACCCAAGTAGAGGACTAGTTCCCAAGAAACCCATCAAAGTGTAAGTATAAGTGAATGATCTGACATGGGTTTTACTTCATGGTCATGGTGTCATTGACATGCTAGGCCATGTGTGAGGTTCATCTCCATGAGTGCCTTTGCAGAGGGGGCACTAGGTGATTTGAGTTACCCTTTCCTCGACACTGTATCTTTCCAAACCCCTATTCTTGCCTTTTGATATTCATTTATTTCTTTGCGAGACCCTTTTTAGGTTTATGCATTTATATTTTTTACTAGGATTCAATCAAGTCCTTTTAATTTGATATGCATTAAGTGTATTAGGACTTGGGGTGATGGACTCATAGCGAGGGGTTAGAGCTCAAGCTAATCTTTGGCTTTTGATTTATCATTTTTCATCTTATTGCATTTTCCATTCTTTTACTAGCTGCATCATCCTCGGGTATTCAAGCCCCTTCTTTTGATAGGAGGATGAAGGTACAAACCTTTTTGGGATACATGTAACAACCACTTCCAAAAGATAGGATAACGGAAGGAATCAAGATGAAAAATATTAAGTATGGAAGGGAATGGTACGTTTGTTAAT
>JASDQU010109589.1:168258-181863 GCA_032191745.1 Picea mariana | reverse complement strand
CCTAAAATCCAAAATGTTTTTTTTTTTTTTTGTTTAGAAAGAAATATAACAATGAAAATCAAAGAAAAATAATAAATTTAGATTTGTTTCCAAGTCTAGTGCAAAATTAATGGTTTATTTCATTTCCTAGACTTATTTTATCAAGGGTTTGTGCTTAATTGTTTATCTCTAACCCTAAAAATGAAAAAAAGACCCTATAGATTTGTGCTTCAAGTTTATATCTAATTTTTTGTTGGAAATGGTGTTGGCATTGATGTCAAAGGAGACCAATATGGTCAATATTAGATATAGTGTATGTTGTTGGCATTGATGGAAAAGGGATAATATGGTCACCGAGAACTTGATTAATGTTTATGTATTCATATCAGTATCCTATAAAAAGTTTATGTTAAATTATTTTACTGGCATCCATTCACAAAAGAAGCAATTGAACATAACTGAAGGGCTTGTTCACACCATGAAGATATCATTGGAAAATATTTACAATGGAACCTCAAAAAGAAGTTATTGTGCTCTAAATAAAAGAAGAAAGGGTCAAATATGGTGCTTCAATAGAATACAACAGGTGTAAAGGATCTGGTATAAAAATATCAACAAGTTTCTTTCAAAGAACCTCCTGTACCGTCCACCTCACACATGTTCTGCACAAAACCCATGTCGTAGAATTTTAAATTTTGTTTCCATCTCTCTAGAATATGCGTACGAAAATCACTATCTGATTTGGACGTCTTTTTAAATTAAAATCAATTAAAAACGTAAAATTCAACATTTGTGTTAATTAAATGAAGAGGTGCAATGTTTTATTATTAAAAAGACACATTGGTTCATCTTTTCTTTTACAAAAAGACACATTGTTTCAGTATCATATACCTCTTGAGAGACTATATAAACAAAGAAAAATGGTAAGAAGGAAAGTGTCTATGTAGAATACATCAGAAGATCACAGGAAGGACCAGAGTCCAAGAAAGAAACTGAAAACATTTTATGCAGTGAGGGTGGTAGGGAGGAGCTTGGGAGGATTGCGGTCCTATGCAGGTTAAAGCCTGTTTCACAAGGGAGTTGGTGCTTTGAAACAAGGGAGTTGGTGCTTCCTAGAGTTGGTGCTCTGAAACAAGGGAGTTGGTGATCTAAAACCATGGGATTGGTGTCTCCTTGAATTGGTGATTAGAAGAGAGAGAGATTGATGTCTCTCACACAATTGTAACTTGTACTTGTACTTGTTATATTTAAATTTCTGTATTTAGTATATTCTTATTGATCAATTATTATGATTAATTAATTTGTTAATTAATAATTGTTAAAATTTTAAAAGAATAAGCAATACTGATTCACCCCCCCTCTCAGTATTGGCCAATATTTCAACAATTGGTATCAGAGCGAGTGCCTTCATCATAGTTTAACCACTAGAAGGTAGATTCTGAAGAGATCAAATGGATCAAAAAGAAGGAATGTCCTCCAACAGAGCACCACTATTTAAAGGAAATGATTATGCTTTCCAGAGTATAAGAATGAAAATCTATCTGATGGCCCTTGGCTGTGATGTCTGGAAATCTGTTAAAATTAGTTACACTGCTCTATCTACTCCACCTATTGATACTGCTGCAAAGAATCTCTGCAATGACATTTCAAGAAATGTTAATGCTATTCTTGGAGGATTAACAAATCCTATATTTGTAAAAGTGATGCACTATAAGTAAACACAGAAAATTTGGGATAAATTGAAGATCGAATATGAAGGAGATGGAAAGGTAAAGCAAGATAAAATTCAAACATATAGAGGGTAGTTTGAGAGTCCGAAGATGAAAGAGGAAGAAAACATTGCAAAATATTTTCAAAGAGTGGATGAGATAGTCAATTCAATCAGATCATTGGGAGAAGATATAAAATACAAGATTATTGTCCAAAAGGTGTTGAGATCATTACCAATGAGATATGATGTCAAGGTATCTACCTTGGATTATCGAGAAGACCTTGAAAACCTTACAATGAATGAACTTCATGGGATTCTTATAGCATATGAAATGAGAACTGGGCAAGAAAATTCATCAAAAAGGGAAACAACCTTTAAAGCATCAAAATCAACAAGGAACCATAAACATGTGCCAAATGAAAATCACTTAGATATATCAGATGAAGAAGAGGAAAACTTTATAAGAAAACTCAAGAAATGATCTGGAAAATACAAAAGGGAGTTACCTTTCAAATGCTTCAACTGTGGAAAAATTGGACACTTCACTAACAAATGTCCCTATCCCAAACAAGAAGATAATGATGATGAAGAAGCTTAGAATCAGAAAGACCATAAAAAGGGACAATCCAAAAACAAAAAGAATAATACCTTTTACACCAAAGAAGACAACAATTCATCTGAAGGAAGTGAAGATGAAGAGTCAGAACATCTATTTATGGGTATAGAAACCCAATATAATCTTTCTAAAAATACTTTTGAGATTGAAGAAAACTTCGAGGATGAAGGAGAAGTAGATCTAGAATCATAACTAATCAGTTCTCTATATGAACTTAGAAAGTATAAAAATAAGAACGAGTTATTAAGTGGACAACTGCTAGAATTTGAAGAAGCACAACAATTAAGAGAAACTGAAGTTTCAAAAACCATCAAAGGATCAGAGAAAATCATCATTGACTTAAAGACTCAACTTCGAGAAGCCAAGAGAAATGAGGAAGTCTTGATTAAAAAACTCAATGAAAAATAACAAGATTGTAAGAAGCTAGAGAATAAAATTGTTCAACTAAAGAGAGAAATTGAGAAAGGAAGCAACCAATCAAGATTTGAGAACAATTAAAAAATATTGAATGACATTCTTAATAGTTAAAGACCACCAAATGATAAGATAGGATTGGGATATGATCAAGATTCAACCTATGCAAAAAACAATACTGAAAAACAACCAATCAATTATGTAGATGCTCTTAGAATCCCCTTAAAAAGAGAAGATAACAAGGGGAATATGGTACCATTAAAGAGTGTTCCTGATAAATAGAAATCAACACCCCCTACAAAATAAAAATAAGATAAAAAGAGCACAGTGACCAGAAGGACTCCCCCTAATAGATATCAACATATCTTCCTTGGATATTTCTACTCTTGCAATAATTTTGGACATAAAGTAGTACATTTTAAAGCCTATAGAAAGTACAATCCTAAAAATTTCCAAAGATATAAGAAAAAGAAGAATAATGCAGAGAAAAGAAACTATAATTCATTCTCTCCTTTACAAGATTACAATGTTGAATGTCACAAGTGAAACAATTATGGTCATAAAGTCAGTGAATGTAGATTTCCAATGCAATCCTTGAAGACAAGCATTCCCAACAATAAATATAAAAATATATGGAAAGAAAAACATGTGGAAGAAAAGGTAACAAAATGTAAAGTAGCCCTATATGCCAAGAACAAAAAATGTAAATGGTATATTGACAATGGATGCTCTAAGAATATGACATGAGATAAAAGAAAATTTATCAATTTGACAAAGAAGGAAAAAGGAAGTGTCACATTTGTAGATAATGTATCTACAAAATACTCGGAAAGGACACAGTCACTTTGGGAAACAAGAAAAATAAAGCAAAAAATGTGTTACTAGTTGAAAATTTGAATCCTAATCTTCTAAGTATAAGCCAAACTTGTGATCAAGGACATATACTCATTTTTGACTACCAAAAATACAAAATTAGGAAGGAAGGATCAGGGAAATTAGTATCTATTGCACCAAGAACCTCAAGTAATGTATATATTTTAGATATTAAAGAAGAATAAGAATGCTACATGAGTCAAGTAGATGAAAGATGGATGTGGCACGAAAGAATGTGACACTTGATATTTGACAATCTGATCAAATCTAGTAGAAAGGAAGCAGTGAAGGACATGCCAAATATTATAAATCCTTCTGAGCTTGTTTGTAAGAATTTCCAACTTGGGAAGTAGACGAAAGTCAGATTCAAGATAAAATAATACTTTACATCAAGACCCTTGGATATTGTTCACATTGACCTCTGTGGACCTACTAAGACTAGAAATATACAAGGAGAACATTACTTCATGTTGATTATTGATGACTATACAAGGATGACCTAGGTGTACTTCCTCAGAGAAAAATCAGAGGCATTTGAAAAGTTTAAGGCATTCAAAGATTATGTGGAGAATGAGACATATCTCAAGATCACATGTCCAAGGTCAGGAAATCGAGGGGAATTTACCTCTAATGAATTCAATAAGTTTTTTGAAGATCATGGAATCAAGAGACAATTTTTAGCTCCAAGAAATCCTCAACATAATGGAGTTTTTGAAAGGAAAAACATAACTTTTCAAGAGGCTGGAAGAACAATGTTGAATGAAGCCAAACTTCTAGATAAGTTTTGGAGAGATGCAATATATACAAAAATTCACATACTCAACTGAGCACAACTTAGACTTAACCATGACAAGACAACTTATGAGCTATGGTTTGGCAGACCAACATAAGTCAAACACTTCAGAGTCTTTGGGAGCAAATTCTATATTAAGAGAGATGATGATAACCTAGGAAAATTTGATTCTAGATCAGATGAGGGGATATTTCTTGGTTATTCACAAAAAAAATACTTACAGATGCTATAATATATGATTGCACAAAATAGTGGAAAGTGAAAATGTAAAAATAGATGATCTAAAATTGAGAAAAATCAAATCTCAAGATAAATAAAAAATTGATGAATGGAGACGAACTATTGAAGAAGAAGAAGATGGTGAATCACATGATGAAGAAGATGGTGAATCAAAAAATGAAGAATATGTTGAAGAAATACAAGAGAATGAACCACAAACTGATGAAGAAAAGCATGGGGAACAAACACCCTTGCCAAAAGCTCCATAAAAAAGAGTTCAAAAAAATCACCCTGAAAGCCAAATCATAGGGGATAAAAGTGCAGAAGTAGAAACTAGAAGAAAACTTACATTTGAATAAGAACAAGCAATGTTTTCTCTGGTAGAACCCAAATATTTTTTAGAAGCCAACAAGAATGAAGATTGGGTAAAATCAATGAATGAATAACTTGACCAAATGGAGAAAAATCAGACCCGATAACTGGTCCCAAGACTAGAAGACAAAAATGTGATAGGGACCAAATTGATTTTCAAGACTAAACTTAATGAAAATGGATAGATTATAAAGAATAAATCCGGATTATTATGCAAGGGATATGCCCAAGTTGAATGAATTGAATTTGATGAGACATTTTCCCTAGTGGAAAGATTAGAAGCTATCATAATGTTTTTGGCATTTGCATGCTTAAAAAAATTCAAAATCTATCAGATGGATGTCAAGTCAACATTTGTAAATGGAACCTTAGAGGAAAAAGTTTATTTAGAACGACCTAAAGGATTTAAGTTGACAGATACAAGGCTTGATACCTATCTATGACAACAAGGATACAAGAGAGGGATTACTGACAACAACTTATATATCAAAATTGAAGAACAAAATATGATTGTTGTTGTGGTATATATGGATGATACCATTTTTGGAAGTAATTTGACTATATTGAGCAGTTGGTTTTCTACAGAAATGCAGAAATAATTTGAGATGTCTATGCCCGATGAACTAACATTATTCTTGGGTTTACAAGCTACTCAAACATACAAAGGGATACTAATATCCCAAACCAAATATGTCAAAGAAATGCTAAAGAAATTTCAAATGGAAGATTGCAAACCTATGAGCACTCCCATGGTTATAGGATGCAAACTAATATTAGATGAAGATTCACCAAAGGTAGACCAAACCATGTACAAATCAATGGTTGGTAGCCTGTTATATGCAACAACAAAAAGACCTGATATCATACAAGATATAAAACTAATAAACAGATTTCAATCTGCACCTAAAGAAACTCATTTGAAGGAAGTAAAAAGGATATTCAAATATCTAAGAGCTACCTTGGATTTTGTATTATGGTATCCAAAAACAAAAGATTTTACATTAAATACATATACTGATGCAAATTGGGCTGGTAGTGTCAATCATAGGAAGAGCACTAGTGGAGGAGCATTCTTCCTAGCAAAGTCTCTAGTATCATGGCTAAGTAAGAAGTAAACATCTATATCACTGTCAACAACAAACGTTGAATATATTGCTACTGCCACCTACTGCACTCAAGTAATTTGGATGAAACAAACCCTAGAAGACCTAAAAGTAAAGTATGATCATCTAATTCTTTTTAACTGTGACAATACCAGTGCTATAAACCTTTCTAAGAATCTTGTCATGCACTAAAAAACCAAGCATATCCCAATCAAATTTCATTTTTTAAAGGAACATGTTTCTCAAAAAGTTGTTAAAGTGGAATATGTGGATACTAAAGAACATATTGCATATATATTCACAAAACCTTTACCCACGAGTACTTTTGAATATCTTAGACATAAATTTGGGGCAATATCCATATCTAATTGAATTTCACAGGTTTCATTAGAGGAGGAGTAGATGGATAGGGGGAGTATAACCTTAGGGGGATCACAAAAAAAAAAACATCTCTTATGTCATTGTTGTCAAAGGGGGAGGAGAAATAGTAAAACCCAATTAAGAAATAAGGGGTTTTTATTTTGTTTCCATCAATGCTAAAGGGTGAGAATGTTGGACATGGTGTTGGCATTGATGTCAAAGGAGACCAATATTGTCAATATTGGACATAGTGTATGCTGTTGGCATTGATAGAAAGAAGATAAATATGGTCACCAAGAACTTGATTATTGTTTATGTATTCATCAATATCCTAGCAAAAGTTTATGTTAAATTATGTTATTGGCATCCATTCACAGAAGAAGAAATTGAACAAAAGTGAAGGGATTGTTCCCTCCATGAAGATATCATTGGAAGATCTTTACAATGGAATCTCAAAAAGAAGTTAATGTACTCTAAATGCAAGAAGAAAGGGTCAAATCTGGTGCTTCAATAGAATACAATAGGTGTTAAGGATCTGGTATAAAAATATCAACAAGTTTCCTTCAAAGAACCTCCTGTACCATCCACATCGCACATTTTATGGGGAAACTACCCTATGTTGGATAATTGGGTATGTTCTGCACAAAACTCATGTCATAGAATTTTAAAATTTGTTTCTTTCGCTCTAGAATATTCGTACAAAAATCACTATCTGATTTGAATGAATTTTTAAATTAAAATCAATTAATAAACAAAAAATTCATCATTTGTGTTAATTAAATGAAGAGGTCCAATGTTTTATTATTAAAAATATACATTGGTTCATTTTCTCTTTTACAAAAAGACACGTTGTTTCAATATCATATACCTCTTAGGAGACTATATAAACAAAGAAAAATGGTAAGAAGGAAAGTTTCTCTGCAGTCTACATCAGAAGATCATAAGAAGGAGCAGAGTCCAAGAAAGAAACTGTAAACATTTTATGCAGTGAGGGTGGTAGGGAGGAGCTCAGGAGGATTGCAATCCTCTGCATATTAAAGCCCGTTTCACAAGGGAGTTGGTGCTTTGAAACAAAGGAGTTGGTGCTCTGAAACAAGGGAGTTGGTGCTTCCTAGAGTTGGTACTCTGAAACCAGGGGATTGGTGTTTCCTTGAGTTGGCGCTCAGAAGAAGAGAGGGATTGGTGTCTCTCACACAATTGTAACTTGTACTTGTTATTGCTATATTTAAATTTCTGTATTCAATACATTCTTGTTGATCAATTGTTATGATTAATTAATTTGTTAATTAATAATTGTTAAAATTTTAAAAGAAGAAGAAATATTGATTCACCCCTCCCCCTCTCAGTATTTTCCAATATTTCAACAGTTGTGCGCTAATTCAAGGATTTATTAAATCTAGAAAATACATAAGAACAATAAAAATATGGCTTGGAGAAACCCTAAAGCTATGGTTTGGTGCTTATAGGTTCATTTTTTCTCATACCTAGCCTCTATTTCATTTATAGAATATTGCTATAGGTTTATCTTACATTTATAGTGGTCAAATTGATATATATGTTCTTGTAATTCGTTATATTTTATTTAGAGATTATTTTGGTGAATTCCAAGTTCTAACGTTGAATAGCCTAGGGGGATTCCCCTTCTATTTCTCAAGTTATTTCTTATTTAATTGCCATACATCTTTAGAACTTTATACTAACTCTTATTGGGATGTTGTTACATTGCATATATCTTTCCCTAGTGAAATAATCCAAGATGTCTTGTTTACAAGTTGATAATATCTCTCTTGGATGACTATTTCTTCACTCTAAATCTAATTTTTCTGCATTAATTAATCATAAAAACATATTTAGAAGTTTCAGATAGCCCTAATCTTGTCCTATATCTATAATATAATTTATGTATGCTCATAAGAACACATCTCACTATCAATTCATGCTAAACAATTTCACTCTTTGTGCCCTAAAAGTAGCTTAAAGTGGTTTTGTTCTAACTAGCTTCTTTCACGTTTCTATTGTAGAGTGATAATCATAATAAATGCAAATATGAAGTTGTCTTCATTGTTTATATTTTATATCAGATTTGGTATACACATCCAATAGCTCCTAACCCTCTTACTCAAGTGGATAATTGGTGGTGTTGTTATTGTTCCTAACTTGTTATATTTGAAGCATTTACTCATCTGTTGGAATCCCTGTGCATTATATTGTCATACATATGGTAGATTCAATGAAGTGTGTCATAATCTTGCATGGTTATAATTAAATAAAGAGGTTTACTTTAAAATTAATCATTAATAGGGATAACCCCCTTGGCATTTGGGAGCTGGCCTAAAGTGAAGGGGATATTGTACTGAGGTGACAATGGTGCAATTCCCATCTTGTTGCTCCAAGGTATCACTTGTGGTTGAACTTTCCACTAGGGTGCTGGTTTAGGTGGTAATCCATTGTTTGTGTGAAAAACAAGCTAGCCAATATTTAATTGTTTTATTTATGTACTTGAGTTGATTTTATAGATAATAGCTCCAACACAATGCAAAAATTCAAGAAAGTAATGATGACTATTTTTTGCGTTTCACACATTGATAACTCTCGAAGATAGCTTCTTTTTTGTCAAATGGGATCCATATAAGAAAGTTATGACCTAAACAAGGTAACAATTCCATTATTCCTACATGAGTCTTATGGCCACTAATTGATTTTGCCATCAATAATCAAAACCAAATTCAAATATAAAATACTAAAAAATTCTAATAAATATGAATGCTCATTTTCATACTTTGACAACACTAATAATAAATCAAATTTCCTTCGTAAATCTAATAATTGATATTTGTGAATTCCTTTTAAAAATAAATGTTCATATTTTTCTTTATCCCTTCCTTTCTTCATACCTAATGCAAATTAAACAAAATTCCTTTAAAAGATTTGTAAGGCCTTAAAAAGAGCTTTACAAAGAGCTAACACTATTGTAATTGCATGTGTTTTTCTAACATTGTCAAATTTTTAAATCAAGGAGAGCTAATTCACTTTAAATCAAGGAGAGCTAATTCACAATGCCTATTGAAGGAGTTGAGACCTATAAAATCATCACGTGACTCTTCTTGACTTCCCATATCATGTTAACTTATTTTTTATACAAGTTAAAAAAAACATATATGTTTATATTACGAGCTTAGAGCTGTCCCTTCAAAATAATCACGTGACCATTCTTTACCTTCCATATCATGTTAATAATATCTCTTATATACAATACCTATTCACTAAATTTAGCCTCCGTGACGTTTCATTCTCTTTTCAATATTTTCTCTACTAAGTTTTTGGTTGAAGACCATCTTCAAAGAAACCACTCCTAATGTGTTTAATACATAAATGAGATAACAACTATTCCATTCGAATGATAGTGTCTCCTATTTTTGGAAATAGCTTCAAAGATGGTACTTGTGTGTCTTTCTAAGGAATGTAGACACTGTAATTAGTGTGACAACTATTCCATTTGAATGATAGTGTCTCTTATTTTTTGGAAATAGCTTCAAAGATGGTACTTGTGTGTCTTTCTAAGAAATGTAGACATGTTAGTTTGACATGTTAGTGTGACAAAGAGTTATTATGTGAGTTTGACATGTTAGTGTGTGTTAGAATGTGTCACATGAGTTGTTTCATGATAAAAAAGGAATATGAGAAGATAATGATTTATTTGTCTAGAGATACAAACACATACATAGAGATATGATAAGGGTTTTAGAGTAGTAGGAGGAAAATGTTAGGAAAATATTGAAGACAAGGATTGATATTTGGATATTAAGCTACATGTAATTTTATATAGTGCGCATATGTTTCATGTGAATGGAATGAGAAGAGAAGAACACCATAATCTTGAAATTCATGTATACACTTTTATTAATCTTCCTCGTGTGATTTTATTTATTTTATCAAATCCTTCTCCCATTTTCTAAAATGGTAATTAGAGTGGACATGGACGTGACTATCTCATGAGAGAAGTTCATGGATCATTAAAATCTATGTAGGATTAGAGGATTATTCTAAAGTCGAGTGTTTTCTTTGAGAGAACTTATTGTGTAATTCATGTTATTGTGTTGTGTTGTTATAATTATATGTGGTGTTTCATGAACATTGAAATGTTGATGATTGATAAAAATTCATGTGTTGTTTCATGAGTGAAGCATGCATTATTTCATGAGAATGTGAGTATATTGGATGCATCAAAAGATAGAATGTGAGAAACCTTGATTGGGAGATGTAATTTCCATGGTGATCACTACTGTGCTACTTCTCTTGTTGATGGATCTTATTTATGAATGAGAATTGGATGAATGGTAAGCACAACTTTGAGTGAGAGGCTAGTTGCAAGGACAAGAATACAAGCCCGTGCCATTGTCAAGTAGGTGTTGGTTGTGGAGCATGCTTATCTTCTTGATACATAGGTCTTGTTTTAGCTGTGTTTGGATCCTAGTCCTTGGTGGGGGATTTGTGTTATATTCTTTGCATGATTAGCCCCACATGCTATTATGCTGCATTGGGCACAATGGGGGGATCATAAGGGGGGGAAATCCCCCAATAAATTTTTTTGGGGGATTTTTTTTGCATCTGTTTTGGACGGTTTTGGAACATGGTTTTTCGATCCATGGTTTTTCTAATTTTGGTTAAGGAATTAAGGTTGTAATATAATCCAGGTCAATGGATTAGGGATTTTTTTGGATACCGTGGGTTCTTGTATATTGTATTGTAATGGTGAACTCAATATAATGAGAGAAAGTGTTGTGCCTGAGAGAGGCGAATATGAGAGAGTGAAGAAGAGGTTTCAACTGATGTGTTGTAGGTGTTATCCCTTCATTTTGTTGGACGAAATAAAGAAAAGATTGGTTGTTTCCCCGTGGATGTAACCCACATCGAGTGAACCATGTATATCAATGTCTCTCTTGTATTGTGTTCTTATGCATTTTAACTCCCCATTCATTTTTATTTTATTTTTATTGGTCCGCGATCCTATTCCTAATAGGAGGAAGCATTAGAAACTAGTTAGGCATAGATTATGGGAGACAACTTATAAAATGAAACTATGTGATGGTAGAGGTAAAGATTTCTAAGGAACTACAATTGCATGCTTCATTTTGCAAATAAATGTTTGGATGGATCTTGTATCTTGAGAGAACAACATTGGGATAAGTTGAAAAGGTGAATCATGTTGTTTATCTTCATGATTTAAAGGTGAATTTCCGTATGTTTCTAGTTTAATTGCATGAAGCTTCAGATAAGTGTTGTGATAGAATGTTGTAGATGTGAGTAATACCATATTCGGGTTGTGTCATTAAAATGGATGCATACTCTATATTGAATGGAAAAATAGAGATGTGATATTGTAATTTTTGATAAAGTTTGAACACTTAAAGTAATTTTTGTAACGTCAGAGTCCTAGGTCTTGTGGGCTAAAGGACAATCAAAGTCAACTAGGGTTAATTTATTTGTTGGGGCATATTGAGTGCTTGTTATGTACCTTCAACACTCATGTGTGGATTAATATTGGTGATGTTAAAAGGTATATGTTTGTAAACCCTGATAAGGCATGCATACCCCTTAGTCACTTGTTTGGTCTTATTGTTGTGGTCTAGAGCTCAATAGTATGTGCTTGTGAGGTTGAGAATGACTAGTTAGTTGAATTAGCTAGTCTTGTGGGCATGTATACAAGTGTGTTTGGAAGGTGGACTTCATGGAATGGAAATGGATCAAGGGAGCTTGAGGTAATAGTTCCAATGGAATTGCTTATTACTATGTACACCTAATGGAGGAGGTGATTAACCTATTATGGATATGTCAAACTTCATAGGTTGGGGCATATGTTGGTTGAAGGATTTAGATGTGGACCATTTGTTGGTTATTGGTTTTGGGTGGTGTGAGAACCTTGGAAACTTGTATAGGAGTTGTTATTATAATAAAATAACAAGATAATGACAGTGATAGATTTTCAATTTTTAGGGCTTGAGTAAGGATGTGGTACAAGGAGATCCTCATTTAGATAATTGAACACTATGATAATGAGAGATGATATATTTACATCAAATAATTGCAATGGGGTGAGTTGGAAAACCCTCCTACTTGTTGGTTCAAATATAATACATGTTTGGTGCTTCTTAGGAATATTTTTAGATGTAATAAGTGTTGCAAAGAGTGTGTCTCTATGTTTGTGTTTCCAATGGATAATTGAGAGGTTTACTAGTGACACGTTAAATCAATTTTATTGTGAATTTGAAGTGAAGGTTGGAATGCGTCATAAGAGTTGTCTTGAGATTAGGAATGTGGGAAGATAAATTTTCCTTTTATTAGAGGGAGAAAAACATAAAGATATGCTAGGGGTCCTAGAAAAGTAGGATGTTCTCATAACTAATAAAGATGAGTTGGACATTAGTGGTTTATGTGTTAGGGGATTATGGTAGTGGGTAGTGTTGAATAAGTTTTCTACAAAGGTGTGTCACATATTTTTATTGCATCTAGGTGCCTCATCCTTATGTTTGTTATACACGGGTTATCATGCCAAAGGTTAGGGTTGTTTATGTGGATCACATAGTTGTGTCACCTATGCATGGACTTTATGTCTGTTAGGAAATTATGTGGTTCTAGTGTTTATGTGTGTCACTTAGTTGGGTTTTTCTTGTGTGTTCCTCTTAAGTGCATTAGGTGCCTATATAAATTATGTGCTTACGTGGCTTAGGTGTTCCATTGGGTGCATTAGGTGGTTAGAATTATGGGGCTTAGTAGGTTAGGTGCTAGGGGGTTCCAAGGGGTCTTCACTTCGTGAACAAGTGACATAGCACATGCATTTTTGGGATATTAAAGAATACCTCTAATTTCACTAGATATTAATAAATACCTCCCAAAATCCTTTTGTTGAACTCCTCTTGTGATACATATTTCCAATAATAAAAAACCTTTATTTTTAGTAGGTATCCCTTATTTTTACTTGAAACCCCTTTTTATACTCCCCAATACCTATAACCCCCCCGCCATACCTCGCATCCCATCCCCACCGAATACCTACAATATATTGATTTTATTTTTCACAATTTAAAATCCATGTTTATGAATGAATGTGATAAGATATTGATCAACAAGGTGAATCCCCCATGGGGGGTTCAACCATATTTTGTTA
>JASDQU010109589.1:120596-158981 GCA_032191745.1 Picea mariana | reverse complement strand
GAACAATGGTTGGAGGATTCATACATCAAGAATATTCAAGGGAATGGTAAGATCATGCTTACTTTGTTTTTAGGTGATGATTATGAAGGTAAGTGTGATATGTTTCTGTCATTTGTTGATATATTACCATTCTTATTAATAATGTTTGATTTTGTTTCCATTGCAGGATTGGAGTTACTCCGATGGCTACATTGGAAGCATGACTTCACGTAGTATTCTGATTTTTTTAATAGTTAGGGTAGGTTTAGGAATAGGTTTTCTTTCAGTTTTATTTCTCACTATTTCTCTTTGTAATAATGCATCCATGAACGCAAGTGGGCGCACCATGAGAACCATAATACGGCTGTTGTCAGGGAAGTCCCCTTGATCCTTTTCTCTTTGCTTTTAGTTGAACATTTATTTTCAAAAACTCAGTATCGTCATGAAAATCTTAAATGGAAAGTAAAGAGATAAATAAATCAACCTTGACCCAAGGTACCACGAGTAGGACTGCTTTCCCATCAAACATGATTTTTTTTACTTTCTTTCAGTCTCCCAAGGGATTTGTTTCATGAGGTTTTCAGATGCATCTTCTGTACGTATTTTTTTGTTTGGATTTCTTTGCTTTCCAATTTTTCTTCGCTGGTGTGTTTTGTTTCCATTTATGCTTATTAGTCTTTCTTTTTGAAACACACATGCCTGCAAAATGGACTAGCTCAGACGAAGAAAACAAAAAAATTTCTCCTCTGAAATGACTACTGAAGATTGTTAAAACATCAATTATGATATTTTTTTGAAGTTTGCAGCCATGTTAAAGAAAGCTTGTTGTTTGAAAAGCGTTTCTTGATTTCAATCTGTAACTGAAGCTTCTCACGATCATCCATAAAAATTTCTTCTTACGCTATCCCTGTTCCTTAAGAGAACAACTCAGAGATGTCTCCCCGCCTTTGAAGGTCGGTTTATTAATAAACTATCTCTAGATCTTAATGAAGGACAATTTAAAAATTCTCTCAAGGTCTGTAATTTATTAAAATATGTCCAAAATATCAGGATTTTCAGCATCACTCTGCTCGATTAAATATCTTTAAAACTAAATAAATCTTCAGAGAGCTGTGGGAAGTGCTTGTAAACCCGCCGGGATACTGAACAGGTCTGCTGGCAGTGGGTAAATGCATGCATGGCGCCAAGATAACTTCGTCGGGGTACTGAACAGGCCCGATGGAAGTGAAGCAATGTCGGGTATATGAAAATTCTCAGATATGAAATCTTTTGACCTTAAATGTCATTCGTTCTGATCTAAAACTTCTTGGCAGGATACAGATATCAGAGTGGGTTAAATGACACCCTTGTCGAGGCTATGGACGCCTGCTGGCAACAGTGGCTCTGTCAACAGTATTGCAGATTTTAACCTTAATATCATGACTCTCTTTTGTTAAGATTGCCATCACTTTTCGTCTTTTAAATAACAAGCAATCTGAAACTGGAATTTTTTATGCTTGATAATGATATTCAAACAGTTTCTTGGTTGTTTTCGAGTTGGAGTTTTTCTGATTATCCTAATATGGACTTGTTCGTTTGGCAGAGATAAATGCTTCTACCAGTGTGTCGCCATTGTTGGCAGCCATATCAATCTCTATTTTTATAAACTGCCTACACAGGGTTTTTAATTTCTCATTACTCGTCGCAACCTTTCTCATTTAAACGACACCATTATGTGTCTCCTTTTACATACCTTCTTTTCAATTCCGTTTTCATAACTGCAAGTATGAAAACAAAACGGTTCAAATTCATGTTTGATTTCATCAAAGGGTTGATTTTTATGGTTTATCGCCGATTTGTTTCATTTAGTTATGAGCATGGTTGTTTCATGGTATAATTCCTTGGCCTCAAACACACCATTGGCTACAAAAAAACACCCATTTAGTATTTGACTAATGCTAATTTGGTTTTGATTTGTAGAATCTTTGATGCAATGGTTTATTCGACATATTGATTTTTTTTGGTCAAATCGTGGGTATGCAATTGTTCATTTGATATTTTGATTGAATTTTTGTATATGCACATAATGGTTTTTAACTGTTATGATTGTACCAAGGTGTCTTTCCAAGTACAGCCTGACATGATGTTCTTGCATGGCCTCGATCTACACCACTGTCCTCGCACGCATAGCATTAACACTCCTTCATATCATTTCGAGCTACCTTTGCATTGTGTTGGGAAGCTCAGGGCAAATGACTCTGTTTCTTTTCTCTCAAACCCTATCGCCGAATACCCTGTCGATTTTGTGCAGTTAGCAATGGCTCCTGTGGTGAGAATTGAGCCCAATGGTGTCCAGACTTTGTTGTTGTTTGATAATGCCCGAGAAGACTTCTCAAAGCTAACCCCGTAATTGCTTCCCAGAGACACGTTTTTGCGTGAGAGATTCTAAGAAAATGGTTTTGAATTAGATCAAACCCTTGAAAAAATAGAACCGAAATGAGCCCTTTTACCTTCATCGCGGGCGGTTTCCCAAGAAATTGGATAATTACAGAGATATAGCTCATCCTTTAGAGGTCAAATCTCAGATTTTCTCTGTGGCTGAAAGGTGCGTTTTGATTTGGTTGCAAGTGTTGAAACATTTGTGACTTCTCCAGGCTTGTGCCTCAGAACCCCTCTCACCCATCCAGCCTTGTGCCTCAGCCTTCTGTGAACCCTTGATCAATCCAAAGGATTTTCACGCAGTCTGTCAGCAAGTTATACATCCACAGGGTCTGTTGTTTTTAAACATGGAAGCAACCACTGCCATTGTGAATTCGAAAATAGCTTGATTAAAACGAATCCCTGAATCTGAGGTATGGTATTTTGAAAGTAATTTTAAGATGATTTTGTTTTGTTTTGAATTAGAATACAAGATTTGTTTGCTCAAATCACATCTATTTCTGTTTGGATTGATTTGATGAAACACGATTCTGGTTATAATAATAACTAGCTAACAGAATTGTGAGATTATGTAGCTAGTTACTAAAATTCGAATTTATTGATTTGTACAACCAAAATGCAATCTGAAATCGTTTTTTCTTATGTGTTTACAGGTACATATGATTTCTAAAGAATATTTGAATCTTTGGTGGCATCTCTCAGCATGATATTTCTTTATGTGTGGTTTTAGAATAGGCTGTTAGAATCTGGGAGGTTGTATCCCCCACAATTTTTGCAACAGATTTGATGATTTCCACAGGAAACGTTTTGATCCTGTAGTTTATATAAATGTATTGTTTTGTAAACTAAAGACCATCGCTGCCTGGGGGCAGAAACTATGGATTTGTGATTATTAGACTTGAATGAAAGTGGATATTTGCACAGCTTTAGCTTCAATATATCATATTTTTGTTCAAGTTTTGCTCATTTCGATTTGTACCCAAATTTTGACTACTTTAGATATCATAATTTGTTACAGGTTGATGTGATGGGATTTAAATAGTGTCCATATTTTATGTCTCTCATTTTATATACAACAATTAATTTGTTTACATCTGATGATTAGAAGGTTGATCTTCTTTATTCAATGAACAATTATATACAAATTGTCATACTCAAATTTATCTTAATATGATCGTTTGTCAAATGATAAATTGTTGTTGCTACATATATCACTTGTTCTGTCATTATCATTCAAAGCGTTACTGCTTCGCGTTTACGAGAAGCATTGGGAAAATCTGGTGTGGGTTGGCCTCATCAAACAACAAACGTAGATGCTATGCACAAAACACATCTGGATATGCGATTACAGGTTAGTTTGCTAATAGCATTCTATTAGTTTAATTAATATAAGAATTTTCTGTAGTTTAGATACACAGTACAGATTGTTATTTTTATTTCTCAGCTAGATAGCTGCCATTTCATTTCCTGTTTATAAAAGTTATAAAAAAAAAAAAAAATACACCAGCTTCGCTGTCATAAGTCAATTCATATATGATTTTGCAGATTTCGATCAAAACTTGCATTTTGTGAATACTATACATATAATAGAGATTTAATCATATCGATACACTGTACATTTAATAAGTAGGATTACTATTAGTTAGCAAACTGTGAATATATTAGATTTATATATAGTTTTCAGCAGCTGTTTGTCATTTAGTTTTGTTTTTTCACTTTCGTAGGACTTATATCGGCTAACGGAGCCGCTAAACCCATCGGAGTGGATTAATCCAAACGGATTGGGTTATTTCGACAACCCCGGACCGGATTCACTCCTCCAGTTGACGAGTGGTCAATTTCGCCCGTCAATGGAGGGATAAACCTCCAAGAGGAATATACAATACTCCAATATCAAGAGAGGATTTAACTCTCCATACTTTCCCCTTCCTTCCACCCAAAACCAAGTTATAGAGAGAATGGTAGACTTTGTTTAATTCTGGTTTATTCAGAAGACCGAACTTGTACAGAATGCCCCGCGCTCAATATTTAACATCAAATTCTGAAACTTTCACACAAGAAACTACAGTCTGTAATATTTCCAATTCAATTTGTGTCACTTCATTTGGATTCCCTATGAAGAAGTTATGACTTTTTTACCCGAAACACTTGTTTATTGACTAGCTTCAGGATTGGTCAAAAACCCTATCTTCCACAAAGTGTATCTCCATAATTATAGTGAATCAAGATATGAAACTTTTAACACAGGTACCTTGATATGTCTTCTGAATACCATAGCAATTTCACCATCTGAATCGTTCTAGAAAAAAGTTATAGAGAAAATGGTAAGATGACCTGAAAATAACATACCTTAGAACACATCACCAAAAGACTTCATCCTCCCTTGAAATCCGGCCTTCTTTACTTCTGATTTCCTCTGAAATTTGACTTGTGTATTAAATGAATGTATAATGATATTTATTTATACCATTTATGTCACTTCCTTTTAACATTAGGGCCGACCTGACACTTTCTTATTTTGTAATTCCGTTCTTTAATTATCTTCAGGGCCTACATGTACTTCCTTCTTCAATTCACTTTGTCATATTCAAAAATTCATTTCTCCTCAACCATGAGGATCCACGTGACGTGCCACATACCACTGGAAACAACATGATGTATACTATCCATCCATGGGTGTTCTATCTGCATGTGCATTGTACTTCATGTCCAAATACCTTCATCAATCTTACGGTCCAAAACCCATGACTAGGGTTGACATCAATGACAACAACCAATCTTCCAACATACACCACAACAAGACACAAAACAAACTAAGGACAATTGTTTTAAATGTAATGCACCAAATTGGAAACCAGGCCTTAAGTGCAAAGACAAAAAAAAAAATTCACTTCGAAATAGACAAGAGTGACAACGATGAAGATGAAGAAGCAGGGGACATATCTTCATCCAATGAAGGACCAAATAATGGAAACTCACGAAATCCCCATGAGTTGAGAAATCAAAGCACATGTTCAACACTCTCTGTTTCCGTAATAACGGGTATTTCTCAACCACAAAATCTTAAATTTTAGGGCTATGTCAAGAAAGCTAAAGTAACAGTGCTCATAGACAGTGGGAGTTCACATAACTTTATAGATACGAAGATAGCAAGGCAATTAAGCATATTTATTCATCCTACCTATTAATTTCAAGTCTCCGTCCTAAGAAATAGGACTACTTCATGTGACAGGAAATGCCACAAGGTAGAAGAATCTACGAAAGACTACAAATTAAAATCTCCTATGCATGTTATTCCAATCAGAGAGGTAGATATTGTATTGGGGTCCCAATGGTTATCCACGCTTGGTATTGTTGGATTAAAATTAGAAGAGCAGTTTATAAGATTTTATGAAAATGGGGAAAAGTATAAATTACATGGAATTAATTGTCCTCCTCCACAAATACTCTCATCCAATAGGATGGAAAAAATGATTAAAAAGGGAGCCAAGGCTTATTTCTTACACTGTTATGCAATAGAGGGAACTACTAATGAAGAAAAATATGATGACCCCAAAAAATTAGATAAAATTATTGGAAAATATAACACCATTTTTCAGGAACCTCCTCGTGGTATTCCTCCACCTCGTTTAGATACCACATCATAGAATTGATCCCTGGTTCTGCCCCAATTAGAAAAAAAATGTTATAGACAGTTGCACCAACATAGGACATAAATCGAATGATTGGTTCAATAATTATTGGACCGAGGTGTTATTACGTGAAGCAAGAGTCCTTACTCAGCTCAGGTCATAATTGTTAGGAAAGATGACATATCATATAGATTATGTATTGATTATCGAGCATTGAAAAAAATTATGATAAAGGATAAATTTTCAATCCCAATCGTAGATGAATTATTGGATGAGCTCCATGGTGCTAAGTATTTATCCAAGCTAGACTTGAAATCAGGTTATTACCAAACAAGAATTTGAGAGGAATACATTCCCAAAACTGCTTTTTGTACCCATGAAGGGTTTTACAAATTTCATTTATGCCTTTCAGTGTATCCAATGCTCCCTCTTCCAGCCTTTCCAAACTTTCTCACTTTGAAAGAAGTTAACGAAGGAAGTGTGACATTTGGAGATAATGCTACTGCAAGGATAGATGGAAAATGTACTCTTAGTCTCAACAATGGAAATACTAAAATATAAAATGTATTGTATATTGAAGGCTTGAAACACAATCTCCTCAATGTTATTCAAATGTGTGATCAAGGGCACAATCTCACATTTAATTCTCAAGGTTGTGAGATAAGGAAAAAAGGCTCGGGAATATTAGTGACAAACACATATAGAACATCAAACAATGTATATATCCTCAATGATATACATGAATTTGAGTTTATCTCACATGAATTTGAGTTTATCTCACATGAATTTGAAGAATTTTTTGAGATTCATGGAATAAAGAGACATTTTTCAGCAGCAAGAACTCCATAGGAGAATGAAGTTGTAGAAAGGAACAATCGAACCATACAAGGGATGGAAAGAACAATGTTGAATGAATCCAAACTATCAAACATGTTTTGAAGAGAAAAAACAATACCACAGTCTACATTCTGAATAGAGATAAAATCAAAGTCAACAACACCAAAACATTGTATGAATTATGGAAAGGTAGACCAACAACAATTAAATACTTCAAATGTTTTGGAAGAAAGTTCTACATAAAGAGAGATGATGAGGATTTGGGAAAATTTGACTCCAAATTTGATGAAGGTATCTTTCTTGGTTATTCATCAAGAACAAAATCTTACAAATGTTATAGTACATCATTGTGCAAAATCATAGAGACTGCCAATGTAAAATAGGATGAAACAAAGCATGAGAGAGTCAAAGAACAAGTAAATGTTCAAACAAATGAGCCAAACTACAAAGAATAAAATTAAGAAGGATAAGAAAATGAAGAAGAAGAAACAAAACATCAATATACAAATACACCATCTAGATCTGTATGAAAGAATCATTCAAAAAATATAATTATTGGTGATAAAGATACATGAATTCAGACTAGAGGAAGACTAGAAAGTGCACTAAAAGATGAAAACTTATCCTTTCTATCTAAAATAGATCCTAACAATTTTATAGAAGCCAATGAAGACAAGCATTGTATTGATGCTATGGAAGAAGAGATGAATCAAATTGAGAAGAATGAGACATGGGAACTTGTTCCAATGCCAAAAGATAAAATTGTGATTGGCACCAAGTGGGTTTTTCAGGAACAAGTTGAATGAATATGGGAAAGTAATAAGAAATAAAACAAGATTGGTTTGTAAAGGTTATTCTCAAGTTTAAGGTATTGATTTCGAAGAAACCTTTTCTCCAGTTGCAAGACTAGAAGCTATCAGAATGTTTTTGGCATTTGTGTGTGTAGATTTTAACTTTGTACAATATTTTACTGCAAATAGATTTTCAATAAAAGAATAGAAAATATACAATGGAAAATACACACATTACAAAGATCTTTTTACCTTGGAAACCCAAATCGGGAAAACCATCATATTCTATATTCATTCACATCATACATTGTTTACAGTACAATATACATATAGGAGATGACGACATCCAAAACCCTAATACAATGAAATGGATTAGTAAACAACCCTAATTCCTTAATCGGAATTATAAAACCATCGACGAAAAACCATGTGCCAAAAAACCACCTAAAAATGGACACGAAAACTGAGGACCACCTAAAAATGGACACAAAAACTGACGACCACCCGACACAATGTAGACACTATTTCTAGTCATCCAAATAATATAACATATATCCAAAATTATCCCACTTGTTGTTTTCTTTGCATACAAGGGGTTACAAGGTTACATAGTCAACAATTCCCATAGATCCTCTACACCAAGAGAACTTCTTAGTGATCACATATTTTGTTAATGAATCTGCAACGTTCTTCAAAGTGTCCACCTTCATCAACAACACCTTGTTTTCTTCAAACATGTCATATCTCACAAAGTGATATTGAACATCAATATGCATTTTCTTTGAATGATAAGTCAGGTTCTTCGCTAACGAAATTTCACTCTAACTATCACAATCTATCCTTACAACTTGTTGTACCAACCCAATACCTGAACACAATCTTTGTAACCATACTGCTTCCTTGCTTGCATGAGTGGCTTCCATGCATTCAACTTCTATAGTTGAAAGTGCCACTACATACTATCTTTTTCTCATCCAACTGATTGCTCCTCCAAACATGTTAAACACATACCTGCTTGTATATCTCCTACGATCCAGATCTCCAACCCAGTCTGCATACACAAAGCCATGTATGTCCAACACTATGTCCAATCCTGGTCTTCCTTGGTAGCATAATCCATAGCTAGCAATGCCACACAAATACCTGAAAACCCTCTTTACTGCTATCCAATGCTCCTTCCTGGTTTTGAGATATACCTACTCAAAACTCCCACTGCATGTGCAATATATGGTATAGTAAAGACCATTGCATACATCAAATTGCCAACCACAATTGCATATGGAACACAAGACATTTCCTCCTCTTATTCCTGTGTCCTGGGACACTGATCTGCATATAAATTTACACCTACATGAATAGGGACCCTGATCGTTTTACATTCATGCATATTAAACCTTTGAAATATTTTCTCTGATTTAACCAAAGTTTCCTATTTTTCCGATCTCTTTTAATTTCCATGCCAAAATGAAATTTGTAGCACCAATATCCTTCATGTCAAATTTAGAGGATAGCTGAGTTTTCACATCCTGGATAATCTCCTTGTTGTTTCCTATCAACAACATGTCATCCACATACAAGACCAAATAAATAAAATGATCACCAATTAATTTAAAATACACACAATGTTCCTCTTTTCTTCTTGTGAATCCAAGTTCCAACATATAAGTATCAAATTTTTGATAACACATCCTTGGTGATTGTTTTAAACCATGCAGGAAATTTTTCATCTTTCATACCAGCTCCTTCTTTCCCTTCACAGTAAAGCCTTTTGGCTGCTTCATATAGATTTATTCTTCTAGATCCCCATGTATGAATGTTTTCTTCAGATCCATTTGTTCTACTTCAAAATCAAACACAACAATAATAGATAAAAAAAAACATAATAGAAGTTAACTTGGGAAAAGAGAAAAAATATCACCAAAATCAATTCCCTCAACCTGGGAATAACCCTTTGCTACTAACCGAGCTTTGTGTTTCTCCACTTTGCCTTCTGCATTCATCTTCCTTTCAAATACCCATTTGCTACCAATGGAATTTCTTCCATTCGACAAATTCACTAGATCCCAAGCCTCATTCTTATCCAAGGTTGTCATTTCTTCAACCATGACATTTTTCCAGAGTTTTCCATCCTCTGAATCCACTTCCTCCCTAACAATTCTAGGATCTTCATCAGTAATAAAAAAAGAATTTTTTTAATGAAAATTAGATGGAGTATACCTTTTTGGTAGTCTTTTTTGCCGCACCTATCTTCTCAATACTGGAGTATGAGGATCTTCTTCTTGTGATTCATGTTCTTCTATAGAGTCTGATTTATCATCCTTTGGCTCAAACTCTATTTTCTTTGGTTCTTCCTTACTTGGTAGGACTTCATGTTTGAAAACGTCCTTCATTTCTCTAAATACTGCATGTCAACTATACACAAACTTCTTAGTTTTTGTGTTCCAAATCTTATAACCTTTGAGACCATCTTTATACCCAATAAAGATACACTTTTCATCCTTCTTATTTATCTTACTCCTGTTTTCCTTTGGAACATGAACATAGTGCTCACAACAAAATACCTTGAGATGTGTGAGAGAAGGTTTCTTACCAGTCCATACCTCTTGTGGAGTCTTGTCATCCAGTGTTGATGAGGGTGATCTGTTGACTAGGTAACACACAGTACCCACTACCTCCTTAAATCGACACCACTGAGCATGCACCTTTATTTTTCCATCAGTGTCATGTTCATCCTCTCTGCAACTCCATTCTGCTGAGGTGTATATGGAGTATTATTATTCCCTACTATACCACTCTTCTTACATAATTCTTAAAATTCATTCCCGCAGAACTCTCCACCATTATCTGTCCTCAACACCTTAATTCTTTTCTCTGTTTGATTCTCAACAAGAGACTTAAACTCTTTAAAATTGTCAAAGACTTTAGATTTCTTCCTAAGGAAATATATCCAAGTATTCCTTGAGAAGTAATCTATAAATGAGACATAGTACACAGATTTTCCCAATGATGGAACCAACATAGGTCCAAACACATCACTGTGCACTAGCTGTAAAATTCCTTTTTCCCTCGTTGCACCAGAGGGGAATCTTATCCGATTATGCTTCCCATATACAAAATGATCACAGAAATCAAAATCCAGAGAGCAGTTAGACATACCTTCAACCATACCTTTACCATGTAGTAGTCAAAGACCCTTCTCTTTGATATGCCCTAGTCTTTGATGCCACAACATAACCTTTTCTCCTGAGACTGTAGGAGTTTTTTCTTCTTATGCTCCAATATCAGGAACAATGGAACTATTACACCCATCACTAATAGTGCTTCCTTGCAACTTATATAGAGTTCCAATATGAACTCCCTTCAACAACACCATTGCTCCTTGAACCATCCTGTAGGTTTCTTTTTCAAATACTATTTTTACCCCTGCATCGTCCATTTTTCTTACATAAATCAAATTTATGGCCAATCGTGGGATCTGCAGAACACCAGGCAGTGTTCTAATCCTTCCATATATGATCCTCAACTTGACGTTTCCTTGTCCTATGATTCTGGTTGTCGATTCATCACCTAGAAAAACATTACCTCCATCATACCTTTCATTTTCACAGAACCACTCTTTGTGGGGAGTCATATGAAAGGATGCACCCGAGTCAACCAACCATGCCTGATAATCTGGATGTGTGTTTGAAGAATCCAAGTACACATCCCCTCCTTCTTCCTTGGAGGTCTTTTCTTCTATAGAGGGAGCACCTTCAAATCCCTTCTATTTATCAATGCTTTTGGATCTACATTGTTTCTTGAAGTGCCCTTCTTTTCCACATCTCCAATATACCTTTATAAACTTTTCGGGAGATTTAGATCTACCCTTAGACTTAGATCTCCCATGTGAGGACTTAGATATATTTCTATCCTAGGAGCATCCTCTTGCAAATAATGCATCTGTGCTTTGTCCTTCCATGTTCTTCCGTCTCATCTCCTCCGATAACAAGGATGAGACCACATCATCAAAACTAAAGGTAGTTGTATTACTACCTATGATCATAACCAAACTATCCCACAAGTCTAGTAAAGAGCACAGTAAACTGATACACTTATCTTCATATGAAATTTTAATCTCAATAGATAACAACTGACTTACCATAGTGTTGAAGGCGTTTAGATGCTCTGTCACCGATTCTCCATCTCTCATCCTCAGGTTATACAACTTTTTTTGCAGGAACAATTTATTTACCAGGGGATTAGACTGATATAAGTTCCCCAATGTATCCCATAAATCCTTGGCTGTAGCTTCCCCTGACACATTCGGTAATACTGAATCTAAGAGACACAATAGAAATTTTCTCTTCTCCTTCTGATCCAATTTTTTCTAGTCATCTTCTGACATTCATGTAGGTGCAGTACTTGGATCCAACGTGACCCACTAATCTTTGTCTACCAGCAAATATTCCATCTTGAGCTTCCACACCTAAAACGTTTTCCAATTAAATTTCTCGATCTCTATTTTTGAACTGCTCGCCATTTCTCTTCACCCAAATAATCAATACCACAGATCTCCCACTGTAACAAGGCTTATCACAATACTGAGCCAAATCTTTGACCACAATGGCATCCCCCTTAAGCCAATAATTTCTCTGATACCCAAAAATGGACACGAAAATCAAGGAAATTTTATTTTTCAGGGGCGTTGCCCCAAAAACCCTGTGTAGGGGTGATCCTCCCTCCTACAACCCCCCGAGGGGGGGTGTAGAGTGTTGATATTATGGTAGCTTTGGGAGGTATTTACCTCCACATGTAACCCTGACAATAATAGAATATTACGAGAAGCAAGAAGAAACTCTGAAGCATTAAACTTAACCCTAGAAGACAAGTTGACTTGAGGAAATAATTAATATTAAGTATTTAGCCTCCAAAATGAGAAGTCGACCCAAACAGCTCAAAAAAACAATATAAATACAAGTAGCCAGACCTCATTTTGTACACAATAGCTCAAAATTTCAGCAATGAAGAAGTGCACACTGCAGAAACTGGGCAAGTGCGCAAGTCTGGGGAGCAGCTGCAGCCATCAACTATTGCAATCTGTATTCCTGGTTTAGGCTCAGACTTTATATTGGTTATGTTTGGACTTTTTGATCAGTCTTGGTTGTATTTGCTTGATGCATTAGCCTTGGTTGTCTATTGGTTTGCTTCCAGAATCATTCTCTAGCAAGGTTAAGGTGCTCGGGGGTGGCTTCGGCCTATGGTTGGGTGACAATATTGTTATATTATCTATGGTTAAATGAGAAAATATATTAATTTATAATAGGTTATGGGCCCACATTATCTCTGGATAGTCTAACCGTTGGAAGATAGATTGGGAGGATTTGCTCAGTTACAGTTGCAGTTGCAACCAATTTTTGTTGCGGCAACAAAACCCTAACCCTCTTGTTGAGGCACCTTAAGTGAATATATTGACCTAATTTATGGATAGCCTAGTGCGCCCTAGCCTAGCGCATCTCCTGGTACTCTTAGCAAGCTAAGATGACAAGTTTGAGTTTTTGGTCAAAATCAAGGGTTGACCAAGTCAAAGAAATTATGACTTACTCTATGAAGTCAGAAAACAAGTTATAAGGGGCTTCTAACTTCAGATCATGGAAGACAAGTATTGAACTCATCCTTGCCAAGAATAAAGTGTTGGATATTGTGAAAGGAAAGATCATGTAACCACAGTTCAAAGAAGGAAAAGAGAAGCAACCTTAGAATGTTGCAGTTATGGAGCAGTTCAAAGACAATGACATTAATTCCATGAGTATCATAGTGGACTCTATAAAAGACCACTTGATACCCTACATCTCCCATCTTGACTCATCTAAGAAGATGTATGATTCCCTAACAAACCTCTTCTCAATCAGAAACATTGGACAAGTAATGAGTCTGAAGAATGAGCTCTGTGACATGAAAATGAATGATGATGACAACATAACATCATACCTTGTGAGAATCTCTCAGTTAAGAGATCAACTACAATCTATTGAAGAAATCATTTCAAAGAAGGAAATGGTAAATATAGTACTCAATGGCCTTCCCAAGACATGGGATGCATTTGCTGCAAGCATGAACACAAGAAAGGAGTATCCCACATTTGAAGAACTTTGGACTTGTTGTGAACAAGAAGAATCAAGGATTAGTGCAAAAGACAAACCCCAAAAGAAATACAATGATCAAGCATTCACAACAAGATTCAAGAATTTCAGGAATAAAAAGAAGTTTGGCTCAAGGAAGAAATCAAATCAAGAGAAAGATATGTCAAAAATACAATGCTTCAACTGTCGAAAATATGCTCACTACAAGAATCATTGTCCTGAGTTAAAAAAAAGGAAGGAAACACATGAAGAATCAATTGTCGAAGAAAGGGAACCCTCAAAGAAGGCCAAGAAGGATAAAACATACTTCTTCTTCTAAGACAAGGTAACATTATTCTTCATAATTCCTGTACATACCATGTTTACATAATTTCTGTACATATATTGCATATCTATTTCTTAGAAGATAAGATTTTCAAAGAGAAACAATACCTATGGAAGAACAACAAGATAAGGATTGCTATCACGATGACTACAAGTCAAGCAATACACATGAAAATATTAAGTATATCGAAAACCCTTGGTAACAATTCATGTGGAAGCTATTAACATAAGTAACAACTGCAAGATAAGACAAAATCATAATCAAAATTGAATAAACCTGGAAGAAGTAAAAATAGAAAGAAGTCAACAATCAATAGGAAATTAGAAAAAGACTTGTGACACTTTGCAAAAGGAAATAAGGATGCAGACGTAAGCGTGGACTCTCTTAGTTGGAGGGAGCCGATTATATAATTCCAAAAGAAGAGCATGCATTCATGCATGAAGCAAGGATTAGGAGGGAGATAATCCTACATAATGTGATCCATCAAGGATTATGAAGTATCTATCCATGTTCCCATTGATGGTAGCAGCCATGAAAAGCAACACGTGTTCAGTTTTACTTTATAAGAAGTCTTCTTCGAAAAGAAGCCTTAAAGTATCCCTGGTTGTCCATCCACATCCATGATCCTATGATGAAAGGAAGAATTTGGAATCTTCAAGGCATGAAATCTATAGAAAAATCCATGGACCCAAGAGCTAAAGAGAAACACGAGGAAGAACATGAAGATTCCAAGAGAGAAAGAAAATCCAAAACAACCAATCATTATATCGAGAATCACAAGACTATCAACTTGGTCTGAACCCACTAGAAGCAATCAAGCAGAGGAAATGGGTTGTGATGAAGAACAATGTATGGAAGACTTATGAATGGAAGCATTGCGAGTTCCAGAACTAAAGGTTCTCCCAGATGGAGGGAGAGGACTATGATGATAGCTTGTTCCAGTAACTAGACATACCTCTACCTGAGCCATTATATCTCCTACAATATCCATGGGTTGGGGTTTACATAAAATGAATGTAAGGGTTGTTCTCCTCAACAGAGTAATTGAACAAAGAAGTGTATGTATAGCAACCTCAAGATTTTGAGGTATACCAGAAAGAGACTCTTGTATGAATATGGAAGAAGAAAACTTGGTTTCAAAGCCTCCAATGAATAACAAAAGCATGGTGAAAACTTTCTATAACAAAGATATTGTATCAGAATGGTTACTCAGAAGTCCAGGATGATGGATTGTTAATCCATGACAAACTCTCATGATGACATAAGAAGTGCCACTTGATATGTTCCAGTTTGAGCCTTGCCACGATGTCATGAGCTAGCAGAAAACAAAATAGCTAAATCCAACCATGATATATTGTAATGATCAAGAGATATATCAAGCCTTCAGAGAAAACTAGTGTTCCAGAAAGACCGAAGTACATTGAGATCAAGAATTACATTCTCTGTGATGAGGTCCAGAAAAGAGAAGTGGTTCTCCCATATATCTCCACAGATGAGCAGATAACAAATATTTTGGTAAATCCTATATCCAAGATGGAAAAAGTTTGCGTGCTCAAGAAACAAGATGGAGCTCATGGAGACGACTTTCTTATTGAAAAGGGAAGAGATGACTCCTAGGTTGGGAGGGAGAACTGATGTGTTATTTATTTATGGAAAATCATTTTTCAGTTCAAAAAATGGTCCAGAATGATCAATTCCTTTCCAGTTTGGAAAGTGGTTTGATATTTCTGATGGACATGCATTTTTGAGTTCGGAAAATGGTCTAGATCAGACGATCATTTTTTGTAATGAAAATGGTTCGATAGATTGTTGATGTACCATAGACAACGATTCCCCTTGTGGCCAGTGTAAGGGAATGGTCTAGGAAAATATTTCTTCTTGAAAGTCACTCTCAGTAGTGGTCAAGTAGAATGGTCCACCTCGTCGGGCAGTCATTCTTTCGAAGATTCATAGTTGTGAGTAGTTTCTAAGAATGGTCTGTTTTGGAGGTTGGTGCAGAACAATCATTTCCTTAGGAAATGGTTCAGACAATCATTCCCTAGGGAAGACTCATTCTCTCAAGGTTGCACTTTGTTTAGTATCGGAGGAATGGCCCAGTTAGGTGAATGCTCTAGGTTCAAAAATCATGGACAGACATTCCCTAGGGAAGACTCATTCTCTCGAGGTTGCACTTTGTTTAGTGCTGGAGGAATGGCCCAGTTAGGTGAATGGTCCAGGCTCAGAAATCAAGATAGTTATTCTTCTATGCTTGAGAAGAATAGTCCAGATAGCTCATGACTGATGTTTTACCTTTTGAGGGAAGATGCTCTTCCAGATCTCACAGATATGAGTGGAAGAATGGCCCAGATGATTCATTTTATATCATGATATTATTTTTTTGTGCAGGTTGATATCAGATGATATGATTTATATGGAGACTGTATGTCTCTAGAAAATAGATGTATGCTATTGTGGTGGATGTGTTCCATTGGTTGTGACTATGTGTCACTGATTAAGTAGATGTGTGCTACTTGGTGTGGTAGTGTACCACTGGATTGTAGTTGTGTAATACTATGGATAGACACAGTTGTGTTCTATTAAATGACATTGTTCTGATTACCATGTAGACTATCAGTTGTGTTGATATTTTCTAAGGAATATATTTTGAGATAGATATCTATGACTTGATTAGAAAATAATCCTAGATCGAAATTCCTATAGGAATGGTCTCTGTAGTCCATGGCATAGTTTTTATCTCTGTTGGGACAGTGATTCTTGTAGGACGTATGTACGGATTAAAAGAATGGTCCTTGTATCACTCTGTGGAGTGAGTGACTTATTCAACATCATGCATGATTACTCAGATGGAGTATGGCTTCTAGAGATGATGCAGTTGATGCTATGAGATGATAGTGATAATGGTGCTTGTGATCTAATCATGAGATAGCATGTACGGCTATGATGATGCTACCGGTTGAATGGCACGTTTGTGCTCAATACCATTGCCTCCAATACCTCCCTAGCTAGGAGGGAGTGTTGATATTATGGTAGTTGAGGGAGGTATTTACCTCCATGTGTAACTCTGACAAGAATAGAATATTCTGAGAAGCAAGAAGAAACCCTAAAGCATTAAACTTAACCCTAGAAGACAAGTTGGCTCAAGGAAATAATTAATATTAAGTATTTAGCCTCCATAATGAGAAGTCGGCCCAGGAATCTTAGGAAAATAGTATAAATACAAGTAGTCAGACCTCATTTTGTACACAACAGCTCAAAATTTTAGCAATGAAGAAGTGAACAGTGCAGAAATTGGGAAAGTGCGCAAGTCTAGGGAGAAGTTGCAGTCGACAGCAGCTGCAATCTATATTCTTGGTTTAGGCTCATACTTTCTATTGGTTATGGTTGGAATTTTTGATCAGTCTTGGTTGTCTTTTCTTGATGCATTAGCCTTGGTTGGCTATTGGTTTGCTTCCAGAATCATTCTCTGTTAAGGTTAAGGTGCTCAGGGATGGCTTCAACCTATTATTGGGTGAAAATATTGTTATATTGTCTATGGTTAAATGTGCACATCTATTACTTTATAACATAGCGGGCCCCCCTCTTACCCCCCGCATGCCCGACATAATGTAGACACTGTCTCTAGTCATGCATAGAATATAACACATATCCAACAACGTGCTTCAAGAAATTTAAAGTCTATCAAATGGGTGTCAAGTCAACATTTCTCAATATAAATATAGACAAAGAAGTATACATTGAACAACCATAAGGGTTCTTATTATCAAAAAATAAGGATCATGTGCACAAATTGATGAAATCACTTTATGGGCTAAAACAAGCTCCTAGAGCCTAGTATTCAAGAATTGACAAACATATACAACAAAAAGGCTTCTAAAGAGGAATTGTTGATAGTAATATCTACATCAAGATAGTAAGAGAAAACCAGTTGATTGTTGTGGTTTATGTAGATAACATTATTTTTGGAGGAAACATGAACAAAATGTGCCAAGAGTTTGCAATAGAAACGAATAAGGAATTTGAGATGTCTATGCTTGGTGAATTGTCATTATTTATTGGATTACAAATTTATCAATTTGATAAAGGCATATTCATTTCACAAACCAAGTATATCAAGAAGATGTTGAAGAAATTCGGAATGGAATATTTTGCACCAGTCAACACACCCATGGTTACAGGTTGTAAATTAATCAAAGATGATGAATATCTAGAAGAAAATCAAACATTGTACAGATCAATGGTTGGAAGCCTACTATATGTGACGAAATCAAGTTCAGACATTATGCAAGAAATATGATTGGTTTCATGGTGTTGGTCCTAAAGTTTTCACCTGACTTTTAAAGTGAAGAGCTAGGCCACCTCAAGTTTTTGAATGGTTTGATTTTTATAAATTAGGTTTGTTGGTCAGCTAATGGGTGGGTTTTCAAGGATAGAAACCTGGTTGGATTGGCCAAACAATATAAATGCAGGTTCCCCTTAGCTATTGGCATGCATTTTGATGAACATGTAAGGTTATGAATAAATAAACAAAGGAAACACAGCAAGAAATACAATGAGTTACCTGTTGTGTGAGAATTTAGACTTAAAATAATATTTCAAGACCTAAAACACATATCCAAATACAAATAATCCAACATGTTGCAATATAAATAATCTCTTTACTAAAACAATGGCTTATTAACAGGTTGCATGACAATAAAAATATTGATTAAAATAGTAGCTGAAAGGAAAAGGAAGTGCATATTGCACACATTCCAAATTTGCATCCAAGATAAGATTAAGAACACATAAATACTTGAGAAAGAGAACACAAACTGTCATCAAGATTTATATTCATCAGGTAAGGAGATTTACAATCATAAGTTATAGGTCCATCCAAATTCTGATGCTTGAATCTTTCACTCAAAACTGAACCCTTCTTCATTACAAAATTTGTCTATTTATCCTTGTTTTAGAGGGTTTCAACCATCTTGAAACAAAAGTTCGACTCTGCATAACAACTAGACTTTCTGAATGATTTGACTTACACTCTTTCATTACAACTTGAGAAAAAATCTTTGAGTCGAGTGTATTTAACTAGGAATATTAGTCATGACTTACTTTAAACTTAACCTTAACAAAAATTGTGGTTCATATCAAACGAAAATGACCACTTATTAAACTTGATAGTAATGTATTGAACTTAAAACAACTAGACTTCTAAAAGTGCAAAATATAACTATTGTCTATACTGGAGTAAAAAAACTCTTAAAAAAAACTTTGACATTTGTAACTAGAAAGAACTGTGCATGAATACCCACCTGCACTCCAGTTGGAGACTAAACCAGAACACAGATAGATAAAACTCACCCAGAATTTGGCGAATTTTTGGGAAAAATGACCTCAAATACCTATTTGATTCTCTTAGACCGTGATGCTTGTGTAAAATATGAGAGAGGTTTTTTTGCATGGGCCCGTTACCATCAAAATATTATTTCAATTTTTCAAAAATTCATTTCCATCTGTTCATAAGGCATGCCCAAAGACAATGACAAAAACATGGAAAACAATAGTTGGCATTTTTTTGAAAAAACAGCTTCAAAGGTCTCTTTGATTATCCCAAACCATGATACCTGTGTAAAATCTGAGAGAGGTTTCTGTGAATGAGCTTGTTCTCTACAAAAAAATCTTTCAATTTTCACAAATTCACCTCCATATATTCATAAGTCATGCTAAAATCCAATGACTAAAACAAAGAGAAAACAAAGTATTTCATAAAATTCGGACAACGCCTTTTGATGTTTCTTTTGTAACCTCTAATACTTTATTTGTAATTAGTGTGCTACATTTCAAGAGGTGGATCATCTAGAATTATTCTCGAACCATTTCTCCTTTTTCAGCAACAAACCTCTTAGATTGTTTCTTTCAAGAAAAAACATGTTTTTTGGTGCTTCCTTTGTAACTTGTGGTACTTATTTTGTAGCTTGTTATGCTGCATTTCCAGATCTTGCTTTTGTTGTTGTAAACTTTGAATTTGTTTCTTCAGAATTTTCACCTTGTGGCTTTCATCTACACCTTCATCATCTTAAACATTTGGCTTAATTAAAACCTACTCCTTATTCCTATCTTTCAGCCCATGTTCCTCCTCTATGGCAGATTTGTCGAGGTCAACAGACAACTTGGATTAAACAATGCTTTAGAATTCAACCTTAATTGATTGGTTCTCCTGGTTTTTCTGTTAGGCTTGATGGGAATTTTAGGATCCCGGTTCTCTTTTCTTTTTGTACTTTGTTTGTTATCAGGGGATTCCTTAATCAAGGTTTCCATAGGTACAAATCCTGCAGTAACAATCTTGGGACTGTGTTGTTTAGTTTTCTTTTGTCCCCTTGTTTTTTTCTTGGAGATTTTATCCTGTTGGATGGTGGAGGTCACAAGATCATCTTCAAAGTGCTTGGGTGACAATGGACCTAGTGGGGTGACATGTTCTTCTTGTTGTCTGCTACAAAATTGGTTTCCCTCCTTTTCTCTTTTCTTTGTTGTAGATGATCTTAGCAACCTTCGAGGAGTTTCTTCCTTTGCTGGGGTATTTGATTTGGCCCTTTTAGATTAGGTACCCCCATTTTTGGGTGCAACTTTCTTATTTCTAGTTTGTTGGGTCGAATGTATGTGTTAATTTTATTTACTTTACCACCTATAGAGATACTTATCCACGTTCCCGCGATGATAAGAATTGAAGGGGAAAACTTGCATGACTTTCACATGAACCTTGCAATGATGGTTGATTGGTGGTAACCCTCATTGATCCAAAAAGGATCTAGAGAAGGCTAAGAACAACTGAGAACTCACAGAGAAAACCCAGAACTCTTAGAATGGCTTCAGTAGACAGAGAAAGGGAAAAAAATCAAAGTTCCCAAAACTCAGTGAAAATGATATGATCGCAAAGAGCATGTTGTAAGATTTCAAATGAAGTAAACGACTCGTCAAACAGAGTTACGGATCGAAAGATATTTGCGGTAAAAGTTTTGGTCAACCTAGCCTAGTTAGTAGGGATGAGTCAACATCCATACTGCTGATGTCAACATCAGTATAGATGACTTCATCACCCGTACAAATTACATGGCAAGCGTAGAGGGTGACATGTGTCATGATGACATCAGCATGATGATGTGGCAACACCAAAGGCTGCCACATGTCAGTCATTTTTGGAATTTTCAGGCCGACATGTGGACCAATGAAAATGTGCCATGTGGCAGTCTGTACAGGATACGTGGTATCCATACAATACATGGCAGGATGATGTGGCATTCGTACAACATGTGGAAAGATGACGTGGCAGGGTGACTATACAAGGAGGCGATGTGGGCCAATGTTTGATTTCCATGTGGCCCAGTCATGGGCTGCCATGTGGCAGTGGGAAAATGCCCAATGACACCCAACAATCGAAAATTTAAAAAATATATATATTAAATATACCTTCAAATCTGGTGGCGATTCCTCGATATTGGCGACATATTCCATCGGTCCACTATATATAGTCACCGACCAACTATATAACAATACACCAAAAGAAAAGGGGAGGCCCGCAAGTTTGACCCTGAGACCTCTGCCTAAACCTCCGCCAACCAACGACTTAAAATAGCCTCCACTAACTAATGTGCCAAGCACCCCATTAATTCATAACTGCCCACATTTTATTATATAAAGGGGGTTTTCGCCAGAGTATGGGAGGAGAACGAAGGTCACGGTCATACGGAAGAGACATGAATTTCGAGACATAGCACAGATTTTGAGATAGATCCCAGTAATTAATTGCAGGTGCAGGCATGGAAACCGAGGCAAGATTTTTCTTGGGTCTGAAAGTGCTAGACTCGGATTGAGGTAATTCAATGCCAAAAACACAGTGGTGATGTTTGTTTTTGAATCTGAGCAAAGATTCTATATATTAACTTTAGAATGAGGTATACTTATGTATTTTTCCCAATTATTTTGAGGAGTTAATAAAAAGGCCTACCCATTTGAGAGTAGGACCTGGAGACGTAGTCCACCAGGGACGAACTTAGTTATCAAGTTTTTTCGTTCATATTGCATGCGTATGTCTCTTTCCTTTTGATATTTTCCTTCTTTATGGTGTACTTTAGTTTATGCTCATTTAATACAATTCTTGAATAAGTCACCAGACAAAAAGATCACGGATCATGTTGGTATTACAGAAGTCATCTTTGAATTGAATTGTTGAGTATGAATGCTTACTAGGGCCAAACATAAGCATGGTGAAGGAACTCTTAATAATTTTAATCCCGAAGTTGGTCATGCATCTCGAAGGAAGAAAATGGTAAAAGAGGACAAGCATGATGAACAGGAGAAAAAATTTCACATGGTCTTTTATCGCATGTCAGAAATGATCGAATGAATATATGGAGATTACAAGAAGAGGATGAAGAAGAAAGAGAAGAAAAATGAATCACATGTAGATGATGATGCTTTGGTAAACCAAGGGGCTGGAGGAGATCCTCCTGAGCCTCCATCTTCACCTTCAAGTTATAGTTCTTCTTCCTCTGAGCATTCTCATCGTTCTAGCCATAAATCCTCTTTTAAGAAACCATTATTAAATCTTGATGTAAAATTTGCTTTACCTATGTTTAATGGAGATGCTAATCCTAAAAATCTAGATAATTGGATCTAATAGGTTGAAGTATATTGTCATGTTCGACATATTGATGAAGATGAAGTTAAAGTGCAATTGGCTTCCCTTCGGTTGGAAGGCACCGCTCTCGTATGGTGGGAGAGAAAGCTTCAGGACAAAAGTAAGTGTGGTAATCTTCTTTCCTCATGGTTGGGATTTAAATCAGAGATAAGGTAGCAGTTCTATCCATTAGGGCATTTACATAAAGAAATGATGGAATGGAAAAATTTAAGGCAAAGTAAAGGTCAGACTGTACAAAGTTTCATAGAATAATTTATGAAGAAATCTATTGCATTGAACATTACTTGGATTCTTATGAAACTTTAATGAAGTATATTGGCGCACTTCACAGTTATATTTTTCATACTTTACTCTTGTTTAACCCCACTAGTCTTGACGAAGTTTGTGTGCAAGCCACTCACCTTGAGAACAGGGGGAAACGTGTTCAAGAAGATCCCAAGAAGAAACCTTCCAATCTCTCACATAAACCTTTCAGAAAGTTTAAAAGGAAGGACAAGAAGACCACCGTAGTGACGAGAGAAGGAGGAAATCACTATTGCACTCATTGCAAGAAAATATGTCATGATGATGAACATTGTTGGAAACTACATCTAGAGAAGAGGTCGAAATAGTTTGGTGGAAAGGGGAAGACAAAAAATGTCGCTACAGTGCAACAAGATCTTGGTTCGGATTCAAGAGATGAAGGAAAGATCACAACGGTTGGAGTACAAGGTAAAGATTCCCTTCATGCTAATTCAAGTTACAATAATGGATCTCATGATGATGAATGAAAGAGGAATGAGTTATTTCATATATGAGTTGTATCTAAACATACTAAGATAGATACATTATTTGATCCGGGTTCCCAAGTAAACTTAATATCTGAAGCACTTGTCAAGAAGATAGGTCTTGTAACGAAACCACATCCAAAGCCTTATCCTCTTGGTTGGGTATGTGATAAGGAAAAACTTAATGTCACCAAACAATGTAGGGTTAGATTTTCTATTGCTTCAAAATTGATTGATGAAGTGGATTTGGATGTTGTACCATTGGATATACGTGGAATAGTGTTGGGAAGTCCTTATCTTTATGATAGAAAATAAGTCTTCTTTCGTCATGAGAAAAAATACCACCTTACTAAAGGGGGAGTGGAATATATTGTTAGAGCTCACAGCATGAGGGTAAATACAACACTTGTTAGTGCAAGGAAAATGAAAAGACTTATAAAGACTAATAAGAGATATGTACTCATGGTTGTAAGAGAGAAAGATGTCGGGACCTGTCGCTTTCCAAGGATGTGATACATATCATAAAATGAAATTAATTGATATTGTTTCTAAGTATGATGATATTTTTCAGAAACCAGATGGATTACCTCCTAAGAGGGAAATCCAACATGAGATACATCTTCAACAGGATTCTCCTCTTCCTAAAGTGGGCATGTACAGGATGTCAGTTGTGGAGATGACAAAGATCAAGAAGCAGGTACAAGGCTTATTGGATCAAGGGGTCATCAGGCCCAGTTCATCTCCTTGTGGTTCTCCGATCATGATGGTGCCAAAGAAAGATGGCACATGAAGAATGTGTGTCAATTACCAGGCCTTAAACAAAATCACGGTAAATAATCGATACCCTCTTCCTCGCATAGATTATTTACCTGATTAGTTGAAGAATTATGTTTATTTCACTAAGTTGGATTTGCACAGTGGATATAATCAAATTAGGGTCACAAAACAGGACGCATTGAAGACTTCCTTTAAAACCAAACAAGGATTTTTTGAGTGGTTAGTTATGTCGTTTGGGCTTTGTAATTCTTTGGCAACTTTCATGCATGTGATGAATGATGTATTCAGGCATTTCCTAGATGACTTTGTGATTGTGTATTTAGATGAAATTCATATTTTTAATGGGATTTGGGATGAACATGTGAGGCATGTAAAGCAAGTATTGGATACTTTGCAAAGGGAAAAGTTGTATGTAAAAATCTCTAAATGCGAATTTGGCAAGACTGCACTTGTATACTTAGGTCATATTGTAGGAGGACGACAATTGAAAATTAATCCTTCCAAAATTGATGTAATTGTAAATTGGCTTGAGCCAAAAAGTGTGACCGAGATCCATAACTTCTTAGGTGCAGTCCAGTATTAGAGGAGGTTCATTTCAAACTTCTCCTTTGTAGCAGCTCCTTTTCATGCCTTAACCAGTGTGAAGAACACTTTTCAATGGGAAGGAAAGCAACAAAAATATTTCGACACTTTGAAGGAGAAGATCAATACCACACTAGTATTAGCACTGTCTAATCTTCAACAACCTTTTGAAATCGAGACAGATGCCAACGGATACGCCATGGGTGCAGTATTGATGCAATATTGTAAACCTATTTGTTACCACTCTAAAACTTTTAACCAAGTCAGTGTTAACTATCCTACATATTATAAAGAGTTGTATGAATTAGTTCAAAGCGTAAAGAAATGGAAGCACTAATTGTTAGGGAAGGAAACAATCATACATACAGATCACCAACCCCTACAGTATCTCCGAGCAAAAAAAAAACTGCAACAATCTCGACACTATAGATGGATGCATTTTCTACAACAATTCCATTTGGTAATCAAGTACAAGAAGGGTAGAAGTAACAAGGTAGCCGATATGCTTTCTATACCTCCTATTGTTGCTTCTATTATTTTGAAGAATACTTCTTTATCTCATGATAGCTATGTAGAACAATATGCCATCGATGAATATTTTAAAGAAGTATATGAGAAGCTAAACCATGGTACAGAGGTAGAGAACTATTGTCTGTAGGGGAAATTACTCTACCATCCTTGAAAGCTATGTATTCCTACAAGTGAATGAGTCCATGTAATACGAGAAGCTCACACTTCTCTTGTGTCTGGGCATTTTGGGGTAGAAAAAACTATGGCTCATTTGCAGAGGTTTTGTTACTGACCTCAAATGAAAGCAATTGTAACTAAATATGTAAAGGGGTGTGTGATGTGTTCTACTTGTAAGCCCACTAATCGAAAACTCAGGCTATAATCACCACTTCTTATTCCATCCCATCCATGGGAAAGCATTTCCATGGATTTTGTAGGTGGTTTACCAATGATGATGCAAGCCCCCTCCCCTCTTGGGGGTTGTGTGACCTCCAGGTCAAGGATCTTCAAGACTGCAAAAAAGTCTTGACTCTTCTCTCCTCTCTTTGGCTTACGATGATTTACAATCAACCTTAAACAACCTCTCCTCGGAATATGCTACAAATATTTATACAAGAGGAGACTCATTGAGTCTTTCCCTCCAACTACTCTAGTCTAATCACCATCAAAACGCTTATCTACTGAGGAAGATTACAATGAGTGAAAAATCTAGTCCTAGTCGGATCTAGATCCCTCCTACTGTCAGCCACTTAAGGTGACCTTATATACAACCTGTACGAAGGCATGAATTGGCTTTGCTCAAGCCTTACAACATTTTCTTGCATTAATTACATTTAAAATTCGAGGGAAAATGAGTGCCTCTACATAAAATGACAAAAGGGGGTCATGATTATTTGTATGTCATAGTGGATAGGTTCAACAAGATGTGTATCTTGATGTCATGTAAAAAGAAGATCACTACTGAGAAGACTGCTAATCTCTTCTTTCAGTATGTTTGGGTTCACTTTGGGTTACCCACATCCATTGTCTCAGATCGAGATACTCGATTCCTTGGGGATTTTTGGAATAGATTTTGGAGAATGACGGACACAAAATTGAAGAGGATCACTTCTTTCCATCCACAGACCGACGAATAGACAAAAGTGGTAAACAAAACAATGGTACTTTTGCTTCGAGGCTACTGCAGCAAGCATCCCAAGTTATGGGATGAACATATACCCTATGTACAACATGCTTATAATCGAGATTTACATTCATCCACTCATAGTTCACCTTTTGAGACATGTTTTGGGTACCTACCAAAGGTTCCTTTGGAATTAATGTATGGGAGAGATGCCGATGTGAATGAAAAATGAACAAAGGATAGAGCCCACAAGTTCATCCAGAGGATCCAGTAGATACACTGGTCAATCAGGGAACAGTTGGAGAAAAGTCAAGCACAGTATAAAGCTAGGCATGAGAACCACAGGGTTGATCATCAGTTCCAGGTTGGAGACCGGGTATGGCTTCACATCAGCAAGGAGAGGTTGAAGGGTGAAGGCAAGAAACTCAAGCCCATTCGTTATGGACCCTTCAATATCTTGGAGAAAAGTGACACTAATTCTTTTCGTTTAGATATTCCACCTTATATGCAGATTTACTTAGTTGTGAACGTTTAGAACTTGAAACTTTTTAAGCCTCCCATGATCATGGATCAGGATGAGGAAGTTTTGATACCTTTAGTTGATGATTTTGCGCCTGATTACTTGGATGATTTACAGGAAGATATCATCCTTGACAGAAGGAAAAGGACTTCATACAGGGGTGATGTTGATTATCTTCAAGTAGGATTAAAGGGCACACATCCAAGTAAGGCAAAGTGAATTGAGAAGGAAAAAGTGAGGGGACGCTTCCCTCACTAACCTGTTGATTGATGAAATATTTTGGTCGTCCAAAAATATCTCATTGGGAAGGCGTGATCCAAAAAGGATCCAGAGAAGGCTAAGAACAACTCAAAACTCGCAGAGGCAACTCAGGATGCTCAGAATGGCTTCAACAGACAAAGAAAGGGAAAAAAATTCAAAGTTCCCAAAACTCAATGAAAATGACATGATCGCGAAGAGCACATCGTAAGATTTCTAACGACGTAAACGAATCATCAAACAGAGTTACGGATCGAAAGATATTCATGATCAAAGTTTTGGTCAACCTAGCCCAATCAATAGGGATGAGTCCGCATTCGTACTGTTGATGTCAACATTAGTACGGATGACATTATTGTCTGTAAAAATTACGTGGCAATCACAGAGGGCCAAACATGTCATGATGTCAGTATGATGAAGTGGAAACACTAGAGGGTGCCACGTGTCATTCATGTTTGGAATTTTCGGGCTGACATGTGGACCAATGAAAACGTTCCATGTGGCAGTTCATACAGGACATGTGGCATTCGTAAAATACATGGCAGGCTGACATGGCATCCACACAACACATGGTAGGATGATGTGGTAGAGAGGTGACATGGCAGGGTAACTGTACAAGGAGGTGACGTGGGCCAATGTTTGGCTACAACGTGGCAGTGGGAAAATGCCCAATGACGCCCAACAACCAAAAATTTAAAAAATATATATATTAAATTACCGCCAAATTTGGTTGCAGTTCCGTCAGATTGGTGACATATTCCATCGGCCTGCTATATATAGTCATCCGCCAACTGTATAAAAATAAACCAAAATAAAAGGGGAGGCCCGCCGGTTCGACCCCGGGACCTCCGCAAAACCTCCGCCAACCAACGACTTAAAATAGTCTCCGCTAACCAATGCGCCAAGAGCCCCATTAATTCATAACTAACCACATTTTATTATATAAAGGGGGTTTCTGCCTGAGTATGGGAGGAGAACGAAGGGTGTAGCCGTACGAAAGAGACATGAATTTCGAGATGGAGCCCAGTAATTAATTGCAGGTGCAAGCATGGAAACTGAGGTGAGATTTTTCTTGTGTCCGAAAGTGCCAGACTCAGATTGAGGCATGGAGACAATCATTTTTATTTAATTCGATGCCACGGATGCAGTGGTGATATTTTTTTTCTGATATGAGCAAAGCTTATGTAGCTTAACTCTAGAATGAGGTATACTTATGTGTTTTTCCCAATTATTTTGAGGAGTTAATAAAAAGACCTACCCATTTGAGAGAAGGACCCGAAGACATATTCCACCAGGGATGAACTCTGTTATCAATTTTTTTCGTTCATATTGCAAGCTTATGTCTCTTTCCTTTTGATATTTTCCTTCTTTATGGTGTACTTTAGTTTATTCTCATTTAATACAATTCTTTAATAAGTCACCGAACGAAAATATCCTAGATCACTCATGAACTTGAGTGATCAGGAACATGGACATGCATATTGCATGCCAACAAACCATTATTTAAAATTTTAAACATTTCTGAACATGAAAACCAACAAAACAATGTGCTTTTCTGTTGTTTGCAAGAACAAGCCTATTCTTGCAATCTATGTTTTTTTGCATCAAAAGGCTTGGTCAACCTGCTATCATCCCACTAGTGATAAATTCATGATTATATGTGTTATTAAATCAAACCAAAACATGCATTAACCTCCCAAGAAAGCAATAAAATGATGCAAAGTCAAAAGAAGGGTGAGAACACATCAAAATGACTCATTATACCATTGAAAAGAAACTGAACACAAATTAGGCTGACAAATGGATAGGCTAATGGAGGGAAAGAAAGGAGAGGTGTAGACCTAGGTTTTGACATTGGCTCCAACTAGGGTTAGCACTTCCTTGTGCGGTTCTAAGAGCAGCAGTTTGTGTGCCTTAGTTCTTAATTTTTTTTCCCTTGTCACCAAATTCTTTCACTCTGTTTACCAGCGTTGTTACCCATCTTATTTCAACTGAAACTCAAATTTAAATCTATACCCCTGTGCCTTTATTGGGCCATGGATTATTTTTTTCACACTAAAATACTGCAAACCAAATGCTCGGAAAAATGAGCTTATTCTCCTATTCTATTTTGCTAAAACTTTCTACTCAAGTATAAGAAGATTTCCATAGTAACCATTCAAGCAATTTGTTGATTGACATACTGTCTTGTATGAAAACGTGAAAATAACACAATAGGTGCAACAAAAATTCCATATTCAATCTATACTTATAGTTGCAAATGGATGTCAAAGTGAAATTTTCAACATTTGGTAGCTTTGAAGAAACTAAATCCATGCAATCAACTATTGGATCATAAAAATCTCCAACCACTACCTTTTCTTGCTGTGAAAAACATATGAACTGTCTCGAAATATACTCATCTCTCATTGATCCATTTTTTATGCAAATATCTTCCTCCTGTAAATCTAAAAGTGAAACAGGAAAAGGCTGCAAATTGTCTCTTGAGATCTTGAATTGAAATATGCTCTTGATAAAAAAATTTAATGGCCCTTTTGAGTTCTTCCTTATAACAGTCATATACTAGTTTTCTTCTATAATGTCCGATCCATGCTGATATAAAACTTTGATTCTCAAAACCAGGTTGTAATTTGGAGCCACAACTACCATAAGCAGTATCTAGTTCTTCATGGACAATGGATCCGATGTCCTCATGAAACTGTTGGTCAAATTGTTCATGTGTTAAATCTGCAACCTTAACAACACTGTTGTCCTCTTCTTCAACTAAATACATCTCATAAATACTAAATACATCATAAAAATTAGGGGCAGTAAGATGTCCTGGAAACTGTTGACACTCCTTATCAATTTAATCATCATAAGCAAACAAAAATTTCTGATCAGTTATATGAGTAACAAGGTGTTTTGGAATAACAACTTCTTCTACCACGAATTGATCATTACCTTCTGCAAAATAAACTTCTTGAAAATCTCCAAGAAAATTTAAAGCATAATCATCCTTTTGTACGTAACTAGAAAATATTTTTATTGAACATGGAGAATCAACTTGCTGATATAAATTCCCTAAATCTTGGATAGTAGAAAAATATGACTCAATAGTTTTAAGATCTAGAGGAAAATTAAAATATGAAAATGATGGATCACAATACTGAAAAGAATATAAACCCAAATATGATCTCTGACATTCATATTCTTCTTCCTATTCCTAATCTCGAAGTCTGTCATAGGCCCAAAAATTGTCCTCAATCTCTCTAGCATCAACAAATAACTGGCCTAGTGATGAGGATCTCCTTTCTCTAAGATAAAAAACAAGATCAGGGTGTTGAGATTTTATAAAATACAACATGGCAACAGTTTCAGAAGGTTTAATATCCTTAGGAATATTGTAATAAAAACTGTGAAACCTCCTGTTGAATGTGGTAAGAGTGTCGTCCTCCTTCCTCTTTAAAGCATTTAATTCAATCAAGTACTAATCAAAAGTTTTTTTTTCACCCCAATATTTAAAAGATGCAGCATGAAAATCAATCCACGATTTTATTGAATCGACCTTTAAGCTTCTAATCCATATCCTAGGTTCTATGTACAAGGATTGATAAAATATTCTCATGAAAACATCCTCATGGATGATTTGTAAAAGATGAGTCAATTGTTCAAAAGAAACCATGTGTTGCTCGATTGTCACGTGATCTTATCCATTGAACCTGGGAAAGTAATATAAAAAATTGGGAGGGTAGTCATGGAGGAAAAAAGGAATCTTCATAGGTTTATATTCTTCTTTGATCTTGGATTGAACATAAGTGAGTTGGCCACAAAATGGAGCAGTAATGATGCAAAAACGTGACCTCTCGTTCTCTGGATCTTCCTCTGGAGCCCCAATATGGATCTCGGATCCCTACTAGATCCTTCTTCGATGCACACATGCCCCTTTCATTTCTGTTGCAGGCCCCACAAAAATATCGCTCGATGCTTTAAACTAAGCCCCTTTCTCCTTTGACTTAAACCATAGGCGCTAGCCCCTTTTTATCTTGATAGAATTGCACGTGACCATGGGATAGAACCTGGTGCTTAGAAAAAAGGTGCTACTTCAGAACTCCGCCTCTCTAGTGTATTCACCAACATAACACTCCAATTCACCTGGAGTGTTTACCGGCTGAATTCGGTCATAAAGTGATGTGACCAAAAGTTGTTGGTCTTGCCCTATCCTTCCACTCTCCAACCTTCTCCACGGTTAGATTTGACTCGTCCTAGATTGGATGGATGGAAGGGACTCTCCTCCCTCCATAATTTACAGTGAATATTAGAAACATCACCCCCAGATCGATGATCCATGGGAATTTGGGACTCCGGCTTTGGGGTTTCCTCCACTCCAAATGACAACGACCAAACTTGTTGGATGACCGAATCTTTGAATCATTGAATGACTCTGAGACCTAACGACCTGTGGTTCTCTATTTGATCTACGACTGAGATTCATAGAGGGACTTTAGATATTTTGGGTTCCTCATCTCTGTGGTCTCCTTTTCTTTGAGTGTAAATAAATGGCCCATATCTAATCTCGTATCTAAATCAATGGTTGTTGTCGATTACTCCTTCCACAATGTTTCTCTGCTTTCCAAATGGATTTGAAACGCTATACCTCCTGAGCTGGAAAATACTTCGAATGAAGTGTGGGCGCACTCCTTGCACTAAATCTCACGAGCTTGTAATTGCTTCAAATTCAAAAGGAATCAGACCTTTTTTCCTTAAAACGAATCCTTGTGCCCTCCTGACACCCACACTCTTCCTCCTAAGATTTTCCAACGCTTCAACAAAATGTTGGCTTCATGCACTACTTGCACTAATTGGGAATTCAACACTCTCTGAGTGTTTTCTCTGTACCCTCCTGGTACTTACGCTCTACCTCCTGATCTTATGACACTTTGTGTCAGTTCTCAAGCACTCCTTGCGTTGGCTCTACGCACACCTTGCACTTATTCCCTACTGATCTTCCTCCTTTGTAAAGTCTACATGCGTGCACTCCTTGCACTAGCCTTCCCTTGATATTTTACACTGCTCTAAGTGTAGGCGCAGTCCTTGCACTCGCTCTACGCACACCTTGTGTTGGCCTCCTTATCTCTTCAGATTACTCAAACTCACACAGATATTGAGTTCTATTTACCTGCAAAGAGTAAAATTCATGTACTCATAGCATTCACAGACATTCAGTAAAACATTTAGAAACAAACACTCATTCACATAGATACATAGAGATACCCGAAAATAAACTCAATTTCTATTAGTTGTGAATGTTTTACAATCTTTACAGTATTTACAAGACTGGTCTGCAACAAAGTCTCATCTCTCCTTCTCTCCTCCTCTCCTGAACTCTCCTAATCTACCTAGAGAATTAATTATTATCTCAATACATTGATTCTCATACAAAATAAGGGCTTCTCGAGCATTCTCTTCCTAATGCATTAAATTACATTTAATTTACAACTCATCCAGATCAGATATGGATTCATCTACCTGTCATCCATTTAAGGCAATTTACATATAAGATTGACCCATAGAATGGATCGTTGGCTTCTCGAGCCTCCCATCACTTAATTACATTAAATGAGAGAATTTTGAAACAAAATGAGAAGGGTTGCGCCCTCTCTCCTCGGGATCTGTTCCATCCCCATGTGTTGTTGCGTTGGATATTGAGTGGGAGCAATATTCCTACATCAGAATCCTCTGCTGAGAAAAATCATGAGCTCTTTCTCATGGCTCTATTGTTGCTACTTTTGAGATCCTCCAGGGTCCCAAAATTCATTCTGTAGCTCCTCATCTACCCCTCTTCCTTGATTCTAATGTTGTTGTTGTTGTCTTGCTACTACTGCAGGCTCTCCTCCTGGTTTCCAAATCTTATGTTTCGGGGATCCATCAATATTTCCACTGCAGCCTTCTCTTGCCATCCTCCATCTATTGTTGACTATCTCCTTTACTGATCTCAACATCAACTTCCTTATCTCTTCTATCTCCATTTCCATCTTATCCATGGGATGAATCCTCTCCTATAGTCTTCTCTGTTGTTGTTGCATCTCCTCTTCTTTATCAATATCCAACTTGAATTTTTGGATGAGCCTCCTCTGGTTGATTATCCTCTCCTCCAAAGATTCAATATCCTTTCATATATCAAAAAAATCCAAACTGGCTACTCTCTCTTCTGTTGTAGATTCCAATTTTGCAGTTATCTTTTGTCCTTCTCCCTTGCTACAATCCATGAGCATTTCCTATGAATGGTATTCTTCTCTCCTCCTCTTGTCTTATGAAATGACAGAATCTGTGGGATTTATGTAAGCCTCCTTACAAGCAACATCTTCATTGGCCTTTCCTCCTAGGTCCTTTCCAATAGATACTCTGATCTCCCCTACCATCAAAACATGGTTATGGTCTTTTCTTCCCTTCAAATTTTGGGAATATGTCTCTCCTTCCTCCTCTTTCATCTCTTGAGAATATTTTAGTGTTTTCTCCTTCTCCTTTTCCTTGAGAGTATATGCTGGCTATCCTTCTTCTTCTTCACCTACAGTTACACATAAATTGTTAGTTTTTAAAACATTTGGCCCAATGGCCTCTTCTTTGGTTGCCTGCTGCATCACCTCCTCATGTGCAACACATTCATTGGCCTCTACTGGGATTCTCGGTAAAAATATGCTAATCCCCCCAATGATCAGAATGCACCTCTGATCCTCCTCCTTGAGAGTCAAAGTATTCAACTTCTCATCATCTTCATTCATGTGGCTTGCAACCCCACATGAATATTCATGCTCATGAGGCTTCTCACTTGCTTCTCTCTCCTCTTATGTCAGCCCTCTTTGATGATCCATTTCCTCTCCTATCAGCACCTACACATTCTGAATGGAACCCCTCACTGATTTATTGAGACTATCAGACAGTCTCATCTTCTCCTTTCCCTCCTGGCAATCTGACTTTTCTTTTCTGTCCTCCTGACAGTCCTTGAGATATTTGACTGATCTCTTCTCATTACCATCTTCATCAAAGTTTTCTCCTTATTTTGGTTTACATATGTTAACCATATTCTCTGTTGATGTGAATTTCTTCTCTAAGTCCTTGAGATTTTATATTTGTCTCAACCATCTCCTCAACATTTTATTTTGCCTCTCAACAATCAATTGCTGGATAGACCACTTCACCTTCTTCTTCATGGGCCATTCATATATCCATCTCTCTTGTTCTCCTTGTTGCATTCTCTGCCATTGCAACATCAATCTTTCAAGCTCCTCTCTAGTCTCCTTGATCTCTTTATCCATCTCCTCTCTATTCATCTTTTTGTGGCTTCCTCTTGAGCCGTGAAGATGAACTTAAGTGGTCATTTCTTCTCCCCTTTCTCTATGACCTACAACCAGCCTCTACTAAGCCTCTCCTTTCTTATCCTCTAGGTTCACCTGTTGGAACCTCCTATGATATTTTACACTCCTGTTGAGTGTAGGCGCACACCTTGCGCTCTCTCCTCTCTTGATAACTCCTTGCTCTTTAGTTGTTGTACTCTAACTGCTCACTTTAAGAGTTTCACAGGCTCTTTTCTGCTCCAAGAATGCAACTAGTTCTTTTCTTCTTTCAACCCAATTGAATTTCTACTATCTACTGCACACCTACAAACAATTCTTACATAGTATTGGTACTTTATTTTTCCTCCCCTTTTCCTGTTGTTTACAGACAAAATATCTCTCTGATACCACCTGATGCAAACGCGCAACCTTATGGTCTATGGATCTTCCTAAGGAGCCCCAATATGGCTGTCAGATCCCTGTTGGATCCTTCTTTGATGCACACATGCCCATTTCGTTTCTATTGCAGGCCCCACAAAAATCTTGTTGGGTGATTTAAACTAATCCCCTTTCTCCTTTGACTTAAACCACAAGCGCTAGCCCCTTTTTATCTCAACGGAATTGCACGTGACCACGAGATAGAACCTGGCGCTTAGCAAAAAGGCGCTACTTTGGAACTTTGGGACTCTGACACTTCAAAGTATTCACCTAACATAACACTCCAATTCACCTAGAGTGTTTACCGGTTGCATTCCGTCATAAAGTGATGTGACCAATAATTGTGGGTCTTATCATATCGTTCCACTCTCCAACCTTCTCTACAGTCATATTTGACTCGTCCGAGATTGGACGACTGGCATGGACTCTTCTGCCTCCACGATTTATGATGAATATTACATACAACACTCCCATATCGATGGTCCACAAGAATTTGGGACTCTCACTTCGGGGGTTCCTTCTCTCCAAACGACAAAGACCAAACTTGTTGGATGGCCGAATCGTCGAATCACCGAATGAATCGAAGATCTAATGGTTTACGCTTCTCTATTTGATCTATGACTGAGATTCTCTCTGAGACTTTGGAGATTTGGGGTTCGTCATATTTGCGCTCTCCTTTTCTCTGGGTGTAAATCAATGGCCCAAATCTAATATCACAGCTAAATCAACAGTTGTTGTGGCTTCCTCCTTCCAAAATGTTTCTCCTCTTTCCAAAGGGATTTGAAACACTATACCTTCTGAGCTAGAAAATACTTCGAATGAAGTGTGGGAGCACTCTTTGCGCTAACTCTCCTGATATTTTAATTGCTTCGAACTTCAAAAGGACTGGACCCTTTGTTCCTTCAAATGACTCCTTATGTCCTCCTTGAACCCACACTCTTCTTCCTAAGCTTTTCCAACGCTTCAATGAAATGTTGTCTTCATGCACTCCTTGCACTAACTGAGAATTGAACACTCTCTAATTGTTTCATATGTACCCTCCTGATACTTACACTCTGCCTCTTAAGCTTATGACACTTTCTGTTAGTGTCTACGCACTCCTTGTGCTAGCTCTATGCACACCTTGCACTTCTTCCCTCTTGAGCTTCCTCCTTTGTAAAGTCTACAGGCGTGCACTCCTTGCATTGGCATTCCCTTGAGATTTTACAGTACTCTGAGTGTAGGCGCACTCCTTGCACTCGCTCTTCACACACCTTGAGTTGGCCTCCTGAGCTCTCAGATTACTCAAACTCACACAGACAGACAATTCTATATATTTCCACAAAGAGGAACATTCATGTACTCATAGCATTCACATACATTCAGTAAAACATTCAGAAACAAACACTCATTCAAATAGATACATAGAGATACCCGGAAATAAACTCAATTTCTATTAGCTATGAATGTTTTACAATGTTTACATTATTTACAAGACTATACTGGACCAGAGTTTCATCTCTTCTCCTCTCCTCCTCTCCTAAACTCTCATAATCTACCCAGAGAATTAATTATTATCTCAATACATTGATTCTCATACATAATAATGGATTCTTGAGCCTTCTCTTCCTAATGCATTAAATTACATTTAATTTACAACTCATCCAGATCGGATTTGGATTCATCTACCTGTCAGCCATTTAAGGTGATTTACATACAATATTGACCCATACAATGGATATTTGGCTTCTCGAGCCTCCCATCACTTAATTACATTAAATGAGAGAATTTTAAAACAAAATGAGAAGGGTTGCACCCTCTCTCCTTGGGATTTGCTCCATCCCCATGTGTTGTTGCGATGGCTACTGACTTGTGTGTTGAGTGGGAGCTATGCTCTTGCATCAAGTAATGACTTGAGGAGGTAATAAATCATATTTATTATTTACTGGTTTACAAGATGGGTCAACTTCAAGAGGAATTGAGATATGGACCTCATTCTGGCTAGTGGGTTCAAATGAAGGAATGCGATTAAGATCAATAATGCAAGAGGGTAGATATTTTATTCTTAAGGATGGATTGACAACTATAGGATTATAATCATCTGAGTAAACAAAGCATAGGATAATTCTTTTCACACGCAAAGGAAAATACATGAATGAACTGATGAAGAAAAATATGATCTCTTTGAAAAAATTAATGGCTTGGTACCTGGTCTTTTCCTTCCACCTTTCATTTTATGTCGGTTGGGCTCATCCTCCAGTGAAGTCTTTTGATTATGGAGTTTCTAGGTGAAATATTTCAATCACTATGTGTGTTTTAATTTTGTTCACCATCAAAAACCATATCTGATCGTTGTCGTTCTCTCAGGGAAAGATTGCTTCATTAATATGTTCCCCGGTAACGACGCCAAAAGATGTTGGTCATAAATTCTACACCTAACTGTTAAAGGGAATACTTATGCCACTTCAAGTTTTTGAATGGTTTGATTTTGATAAATTAGGTTTGTTGGTCAGCTAATGGGTGGGTTTCCAAGGATAGAAACTTGGTTGGACTGGCCAAACAATATCACTGCAGGTTCCCCTTAGCTAGTGGCATGCATTTTGATGAACATGTAAGGATATGAATAAATAAACAAAGAAAACACAACAAGAAATACAATGAGTTACTTGATGTGTGAGATTTTAGACTTAAAATAACATTTCAATACCTAAAACACATATCCAGATACAAATAATCCAACATGTTGCAATATAAATAATCACTTTACTAAAAAAATGGTTGATTAACAGGTTGCATGAAAGTAAAAATATTGATTAAAATAGTAGTTAAAAGGAAAAGTAAATTCACATTGCACACATTCCAAATTTTCATCCAAGATAAGATTAAGAACACATAAATACTTGAGAAAGAGAACACAAACTGTCATCAAGATTTATATTCACCAGGTAGGGATATTTACAATCATAAGTTTTAGGTCTAGCCAAATTATGATGCTTGAATATTTCACTCAAAACTGAACCCTTCTTCATTACAAAATATGTCTATTTATCCCTATTTCATAGGGTTTCGACCATCTTGAAACAAAAGTTCAACTCTGTATAACAACTGGACTTTCTAAATGATTTGACTTAAACTCTTTCATTACAACTTGAGAACAACTCTTTGAATTGAGTGTATTTAACTAGGAATGTTAGTCACGAATTACTTTAAACTTAATCTTAATAAAAGTTGTGGTTCATATCAAACGAAAATAACCACTTATTACACTTGGCAGTAATGTCTTGAACTTAAAACAACTAGACTTCTAAAAGTGCAAACTATAACTATTGTCTATGCT
>JASDQU010109589.1:84707-120576 GCA_032191745.1 Picea mariana | reverse complement strand
TTGAATTGAGTGTATTTAACTAGGAATGTTAGTCACGAATTACTTTAAACTTAATCTTAATAAAAGTTGTGGTTCATATCAAACGAAAATAACCACTTATTACACTTGGCAGTAATGTCTTGAACTTAAAACAACTAGACTTCTAAAAGTGCAAACTATAACTATTGTCTATGCTAGAGTTAAAAAACTTTTAACAAAAAATTTGATAGTTGTAATTGGCAAGAACTATGAATGAATACCCATGTGCACTCCAACTGGAGACTGAATTGGAACATAGATAGATAAAACTCACCAAGAATTTGGTGAATTTCTGGGAAAAACGACCTCAAATGCCTATTTGATTCTCTCAGACCATGATACCTATGTAAAATATGAGAGAGGTTTTTGTGCATGGTCTTGTTCCCAACAAAAAATTATTTAATTTTTTCAAAAATTCATTTCCATCTGTTCGGAAGGCACACCCAAAGATAATGACAAAACAAGGAAAACATCATTTGACAAATTTCTGGAAAAATGGCCTCAAAGGTCTCTTCAATTCTCTCAACTGTGATACTTGTGTAAAATATGAGAGAGGTTTTTGTGAATGAAATTTTCTAAACAAAAACCTCTTTTAGTTTTCACAAATTCACCTTCATATATTCATAAGGTGTTCTGAAATCCAATGACTAAAACAAAGAGAAAACAAAGTATTTCATAAAATTCGGGCAACGCCTTTTGATGTTTCTTTTGTAACCTCTGATACTTTCTTTGTAATTATTGTGATGCATTTTAAAATGTGGATAATCTAGAATTATTCTTGAACCCTTTCTCCTTTTTCAACAATGGTCCTCTTAGATTATTTCTTTCAAGAAAACGCATGTTTTATGGTGCATCCTTTGTAACTTCTAGTACTTATTTTGCAACTTGTTATGCTGCATTTCCAGATCTTCCTTTTGATGTTGTAAAATTTGAATTTGTTGCTTCAACATTTTCACCTGGTGGATTTCATCTACACCTTCATCAGCTTCAACCTTTGGCTTAATTAAAACCTTCTCCTTATTCCTATATTTCAGCCCATGTTGCTCCTCTATGGTAGATTTGTTATGGTCAACGAAAAACTTGAATTAAACAGTGCTTTAGAATTCATCCTTAATTGATTGGTGATCCTGGTTTTCCTGTTAAACTTGATGGGCATTTTAGGATCCTGGTTCTCTTTTCTTTTTCTACTCTATTTGGCTTCAGGGGATTCCTTAATCAAGGTTTCCATAGGTACAAATTCTGTAGTAACAATCTTGGGACTGTGTTGTTTAGTTTTCCTTTGTCCCCTTGTTTTTGTCTTGGGGATTTTATCCTGCTGCATGGTGGAGGTCACAAGTTCATATTCAGAGTGCTTGGGTGACAATGGACCTGGTGGGGTGACCTGTTCTTCTTGTTGTCTGCTACAAACATTGCTGCCCTCTTTTTCTCTTTCCTTTGTTGTAGATGATCTTAGCTGCCTTCGAGGAGTTTCTTCCTTTGCTATGGTATTTGATTTAGAACTTTTAGATCGGGTACCCCCCCTTTTGGGTGCAAATTTCTTATTTCTAGTTTGTTGGGTCGAATTTATGTGTTAATTTGATTTAGTTTACCACTTGCAGGGATAATTACCCACGATCTAGCGATGATAAGAATTGAAGGCACAAACCTGCATGAATTTAGCAAAAACCCTGAAATGATGGTCGATTGGTGGTAACCCTCATGAAATTGAGTGCTCAAAAACATGCACACGCATGCGGGGTGCCAAAAAAACATTATTTAATTTTTAAACATTTCTAAATGTTAAACCAACAAAACAATGTTATTTTCTGTTGTTTTCAAGAACAAGCCTATTCTTGCAATCTGTTTTTTTTTTGCATCAAAAGGCTCAGTCAACTTGTTATCAACCCACTAGTGATAAATTCATGATGATATGCGTTATTAACTCAAACTGGAACATGCATTAACCTTCCAAGAAAGAAAGAAAATGATGCAAATTCAAAAGAAGGGTGAGAACAAATCAAACTGACTCATTATACCATTGAAAATAAATTGAACAAAAATTAGGCTGATAGATGGATAGGCTAATGGAGGGAAAGAGAGGAGAGGTGCAGACCTGGGTTTTAACACATGGTTTCAAGATACACCAAAATAAACTCATGTACAAGCAATGAAAAGAATATTCAAATATCTAAAGGGCACCTTATAATTCGGCTTGTGGTACTCAAGAGGTGATGATTTTACTCTAAGAACATATACGGATGTGGATTGGGAAAGAAGTCTTGATGATAGGAAAAGTACAAGTGGAGGAGCGTTCTTTCTGGGAAACACTCTAGTGTCTTGGTTGAGAAAGAAATAGTCGATTAGTTTCTCTATCCACAACAGAGGGTGAGTATATAGCAACAACATCATGTTGCGCACAAGTTCTTTGGATGAAGCAAGAATGGAGAGACATTAAGGTAGAATATGATCCTCCAATCTCAATAGTTTGTGACAACAAAAGTGAAATAAATATTTCAAATAATCATGTTATGCATTCAAAAGAGAATCATATTCCAATCAAGTATCACTTCTTAAGAGGATAGGTAGTAGAATAAAATGTCAAGTTGGAGTATATTGCCACCAAAGAACAAATTGCAGATATTTTCACAAAGCCCCTTCCCAAAGACACATTTGAATATCTCACACATAAATTGGGAGTGATATCCATGCCATCTAGTCACTAAGTGTTTAAGGAAAAGAACAAGCTTAGGGGGAGCATCCCTTTTCCATTGATTTCAAAGGGGGGTAGTTGCAAATAGGGGGAGCATTGCAGATAGGGGGAGTATTGTAGCAAGGGGGAGAATTATTTTTCATTTCTTGTGGATTATGTATTTTCTCACAGGATTTCCATCAATGACAAAGGGGGAGATTGTTGAACATGTTGTCATTGATGTCATATTAAGGAATTACAATGAACACATTGTCATTGTTGTTACACTACTTGGCATTTGCAAGCAAAGGGGAGCATCTCAACACACACACACACACACACACACACACACACACACACATGTTTGCAAATATAATAAAAAAGGGGTGCATGTGAAAAAGTGAAAAAGTAAATTTTACTAGTATATTTAAAAAATGCATGTAAAAAAGTCAAAGAAATAATTTACAAGCCTGTTGTTTCAATTCTGTGATTTTGGATGTAAAGGTGCATGTACAAAGTAAAAGAAATATTTTACAATTGGTGGTTTCAATCCCATAGTTTTGGAGGCCCGTGGTATTTAACAATGGTATTTGCAAAGGTGAAATAAAAAGAATTAATTATTTAATTAATGAATCAATACATCTCTTCAAAATGGGTCATGACGATGTATATAAAAAAATGTAATACTTGAAGAGGAGAGTCTGAAATGAACGAAAATCTAATATTTGAAGAGGACAATATGATATGAGTGAAGATTGAATATCATTCCAAAAGGAGAGAGTGACAAAGTATGTGACAAAAAAGAATATATATGCGATGATCTAGCGAACAGATCTAGTAAAGACAAAAATAATGAATAGATATGGTGAAGGCAAAAGTAGTGAACATATCTACAGATTTGGTGAAGGAAAAAGTAGTGAACAAATACGGTGAAGGAAGAAGTAGCAAGCATATCTGGTGAAGGAAAGAGTAGCGAGTAGATCTAGTGAAGAAGCAAAAGTAGCGAGCAGATATGGTGAAGGAAGAAGTGGTGAGCAGATTTGGTGAAGACAGAAGTAGTGAGCAGATTTGTTGAAGGAAGAAATAGTGAGAATATCTGGTAAAATCAGAAGTAACGAGCAGATGTGGTGAAGGCAATCCAAATTTTCATCATCTTTTGAAGAATTTATATTGTAATTGATGGTTGTTGTTGCTCAAACAAAGAGATTGGTGTCTCTTGCTAAGTCGGTACTTAGTTGTGGGGATTGGTGTCTCCAGTAGATTGGTTCCTATGAATATATCTAAGAATAGGTTGGTTCCTACCAAGATTTATACTAGTGGGGACTGGTGTCTCGAGTAGGTTGGTGCCTACAAAATTATAAAGAATTTTTTTTGTGGTTTTATTCCAAAAGTGTTTCCACATAAATTATGTGTACTGTGGTTAATCTTATGTATGATTTCTTTCTTATGGTCGATGAATTCTTAAATATATAAAGGGTAAAATCACAAAGTTGGGTAACACTTTCGTGAGAATTGGGTCGTGAAAATTTCTAATGGCATGTTTTCGACCGAACTCTTGAATTTTTTGATCGAAATAGTTTTCGTCCGAATTGTTTTTTCAACTAAAAGTTAAATCTAACGACACCATTGAAAAATATAACAAAAATTTTCTGTTAAAACTAACTTTCGTACGAACTAATAGTTCAGCCGAAAACTTGTAACTATGGCACTTTTCAGAAAATAATTTTTTCACTTCAGCTTACTCCAACTTGGGGAGGAGCGGACTCCTTAAAATACCATGAGTCTGGTTTCAGAACTAGTACCAACATTTTCATAAATGAATCTACTTTCTTTTGATACTTCAATTTAATTGTTTTTTAGTATTTTTAGTTAATTTTATTAAAAAATGTTTGCATATTATTTTTAAATGATATAATGATTCAATAAAATGAAAAATTCAATATTTGCAATAATGCACAGTAAAAAATTATGGAAAAGTTATATTATGGAACCTTTCATTGTCCTCTTCAAAAGGGTACTTTTAGATTTTAATTTTAAATAAAAATTAAGGTAGATAAATGGTGTCAATCTAAATGTGTTTAAAATCTACAACTTTTACAGATTGGTCAAAATAAAAAAATTGTAGTAATTATAATATTCATGCGTTGCCTTCAAAACTATAGCCATACTTTAATAGAGTATGCTTAGATTGTTGTAACATATTTATTTTTTCATAATAAAAAGTTTAATAATGAGTAAATTGGTGTCAACAAACATAACTCATTATCAATACCTTCATTTTTAAGGAACATATTGTCAAACAATCACTAAAATGACATAGAAAATGTCAATAAAACAATTTCAAAAAATAATCAATAGAAAGATAACAAAATTCATGACAAGTTTTGTTTTTACTGTAAAGTGAAATTCTAAATAAAAAAAGATACTTTTGTTACCGGAAGTTGAAAAACTTCTGAAAATACATTTTATTTTCTCAAAAAACAAGAAAAATAGACACCTAGATTCATGATTTCACCCTAAAAGACTGTCTTATATCGGTTCACCCCCACCTCTTAGTATACGTGTTTGCTCGACAAATGGTTTATCATTCAGTGGGTTAAGATAGGAAATTATATTCATCAAAGTTTAGCATGGATTATGTGAGTTGCAGAGGCTTGTACCTTAATATTTTTATAAGGTGCTTATGTGGGTTAGGAGTTTATGTTCATTGTTTAGTTGTGTTAGTTTATTATGAGTGTCCCTTAAGTTCATTAGGTGCTTATGTGACTTAGGTGTTTGCGTAGGCTAAGTGTGCCACTAGGTTCTCTAGGTGGTTAGGGTTAGGCACATTAGTGTGTTAGGTATTAGGGGGTTCAAGAGTAGTGGGTAATATGTAAAGGCTCATGTTTAGATTACATGGGTTAGTGTTTTAAGGGATAAGGTGGTGGCTTAAAAACATCAAAGGTTATATTTAGTGATGGTTAATAAAAAATTCTGAAACAATTTGGAGGGTGCAAGCATTCACAACAATCTTTCCTTAACTTTAGTTAAAAATTTAAAAAATTACTACAAATAACGACGATCAAATTTTTCACCATGAAATTGATGGCAACGATCAAGGAATGAACGTCATTGTATGTGAAGTCAATGATGATGGTCATTCCTTTGCCATCATAATTATTTATCGTTATTGTTGGGCCCTTCATTTTTTGATTTGAAGCTGCGCAAGGACTATAGTCCCAATTTTTGTTTAACATGATTTGTGCAAGCTACAAAAGAAGTTGGACAGTGGAGCAAGGAAAAGAAACAAAAATCGGTTGCGAAAAGGGACAACGCAACACCAACTAGCCAAAAGCAGTTACAATAGAACAAGAAATCATGCAATCCCAAAGCCAGAAGATCCCACTCAACCTATATATCAGATGAATACTATTGTAAAAGGGTTGGGTTGGCTAGTGTTGATATGTAGTTTTGTTGTTGTTAATCGAATGTTGTTGTTGGGTTTAGCTGAGAAAAGGTTTTGTAAATGTAATATGTATATAGTTTTGGGTATATAGAGCTCTGCGACATGATTCCGGAGTTAGAAGTCAGTAACAGAGTACCACTATGTATCTATGAGATTGTATTCTATAAGTTCTAAAGATAATAGATGAAGAAGGACCCAAAATTTTGAAATATAATGAGTCATACTGTGTTTATGCTTATGCATTGTATCTTTACATTACTTCTTTATGCTTGATCAACTCAATATGATGTCTCTGTGTATGAATTATTTTCACAACTTAAGCATATTTAGTGTTAGACACACCTACCACACTTAGAGGGGGGGTGAATGAGTGTGGGGCTCTTTAAAAAAAAAACTTCCCTCTTACAAAAAACTCATTAGTTAGTATTCAACATTTACTCATTACTCATTGCTGTCATTTATAACCAATTAGATGTGAAAATATATCAGCATCATATATCAACAACATATATCATCAATATGTCATCACCACAAGGAGCACAAAGAACAAAAAATGAATGTACAATTTTCTTTTTATTACGCACTACAATCCTTGGGTTTTATCAGCAACAACTGAATAGAGTACAACTCTACAAGAGCACCAACTCTATATGCAATACTCAACTTATATTCTCAGCACCAATTGAGATGAGGCAACAATCCTCCACATATATCAATCTGTCACAGGTACGCGACCTGTCAGTAGTGCAACTCGTGTGTGTATGCGCCCTGGCTCACTACAACCCGCGTATGTATGCGACCAGTCTACAATGCAACATGCATATACTTCTGAGAAACTAGGATTTTTCTTTGCTTCACATACTCAGATCCTCTGCAACCTGCAATCACATTCTCTTCTGTCTCTCACTATCCAATCTGACCCACAACTAGTCACAACACACCCAAGCTCTCCAATAGTCTACTCATGCTTCACAACCAATCAATATGAATGCTAACTCAATCATGTATAAGCAACTAGTATACCATAGCAATCATATCACCGCTGAATCACAAGAGTACTTCTCACTCCATCAGCCAGCATAAATCATATCATAGCAGCCATACCAAGAATTTCCTAAGCATTCACAACACAATAAGAAATAGTATCCATCAAGACAATAATATAACCATACTAGAGTCTCAGTGACAGATCTAAGTTCATAGAATGCAGATCTGGAACCTGCTTCAGTGTTCAATAGCCAGTCATCATATCAAACATAAATCACAATGATTTTATCCGTTGTACGCACCCTATCCTGTACGCGCCCTGTCCTCATACAACCCGCGTGTGTATGCGCCCTGGTCCATTACAACCCGTGTATACCTCAGAGACTAGGGTTTCTAAAGATCTGAGACTTTTTTTGTCAAGATCTCAGACATTGCCGAAACTTCTATGCGTCCATGAGATCCTCCTCACGCTCTCTTTTTCAGAATAGATCTTCAATCATGCTCAAGAGATTCACACAAAAGATACTCAAGAGATACTCCCCAAAAAATGTTCTTTCAAAAATGTACTTTTCACAAGAGACCCTAGCCTCTTATTTATACTCTTAATATTCTAGATCACTTAACCCACTTCTAGGTCACTTAACCCATTTCTAGGTCACTTAACCTATTTTCCTCATTTTAGGGTTAACCACTTTTCATAAATAGAAAGTTCTCCATTACTTTATCATTTAAATATTCCTCCTCGATTTTGTCACCTCACTTTAATATTTAAATAATCCTTCTTGATTTTGTTACTTCACTTTATCATTTAAATAATAATTTCTTCTTCTCAAGCACTTTGACTTCTTGGACCTTATGGGGCTTCAATTCATCATATGGCGGTCCTTCAACTTTGTAGGGCCATAACTCTCAAACCATGAGGAGTTATGTGACATTTCACATACCACCAGAAATGGCATGACAAGAACTATACATCTAGGATAGTTTCACCAAAAAAATCACTGATCTTCATCTCATTATTCCACATACAAGAATGGGTTCTCTCAACCACAACTCAACCGTAAAGCGTCTTCCCATGAGGGATTTCACCATAAGGGGACCACTTTGGAGTTCATCCATCTGTACTTCTTATCAACCATGACAAGAAAATAATTAGTCATCTTTACATAAAACAAACTATGCATCATATGCAAATGAATCCATCTTCATCATGTATCAATGACAACTCATTGATCCATCTTTATCTATGCATCATATCAATGATAACTTATTGATCCATCTTCATCGATTGGTTTCCACTTGACATCTATCATTCTCATCAAGGACAATACATATATATTGTTCATCAATCATCAATCAAACACTTGACATTAATCAATGACATCAACAAATCACTTGACGTCAGTCAATGACATCAATCAATCACTTGACGTCAGTCAATGACATCAATCAATCAAACCATTGGCATCAATGGCAACATGATCCAACAATACCCCCCTTTGGCATTGATGGCAATACCAACATTGATGTCAACACCAATCATTGATGTCAACATGTAGACAAGGCATGATCTACATCAATAGTCATCAATCATGTCAATATGACTATCTCTCCCCATTATGAAACATCAATCACATCGATGTGACCATCTCTCCCCCTTTGACATCAATGGAAAAGGGGAATTCTCCTCTTGGGGCTACTCCCCCTGCTTGAATGCCTTTGATATCCCTTTGAATAATCTCTCCCCTTTTTGAACAAGGGATATCACTCTGATGCAATGCTAAAGATACATTTCCAATACTCCCCCTATGACCATCACTTCCCCTGGAATTATGCCTATGTGCTCTTTCTTCAAATATAGGGATATTTTCTAGGTATGCATTTAATAAATATCTCCTCCTAGAATCATGCTCAAGAATGACTCCCCCTATGGGTATGTCTCCCCCTATCTGCAAGATGAGAAATATGATACCACATGACGATCCTTGGACCTGCATATGCATCAAACTCATGCCATACCAACCATTATGAAACAAAAGATATGTCAACAATAAAATAGAGAATCATGAGTAGAGCATCACCCAAGTACATCATGTACTAATTGTGTGCCCATCATGCACAACACCCATGTACAACAACCATGTCCATCAATACCATACAATGTGCCATAAGATCTCATCTGTGGAATGTATCAACCATATGCCACCATGTGCATCTCCCAATATGCCAACCATGTGCATCTATCAATATGCCTCCAATGACCATGTATCTCAAATAAATACCAATTGTTGTGCTAATCAAGTATTACCAATGGTGTAGTATCATCAATCATATGCCATATATGAGTGTACCAAACATGTACATCACCATGCACCTATACCACAAAATGATGAATCCCATACATGTATGCCAAATCCTCCATAAAACATGTGCCAATCAAGATGCTAATAGGTGCCTCTACCAATGTACTAGAAATGTAACAATCATGCATCAACTATAGATCATGAATGATGTACATCATGATCACCTCATCAACTTACCAACCACATGTCCCAATGTGTAGCCCATCTATATGCCAAATGCATGTACCAAGATATCCAACAAATAAACTTCCAACTCAAAATATGTACCAGACATGTACCCCAACATATCAGCCTCAATCCTCCATTTACTACAACAAATACTAAGGATACATCAATACATGTACTAGTAGTATGCTTCAATAGATCAATGGCATCTCTAGCTAGCATCATCCTGATATATCACATAACCAAGGTGCCATAACTTCACTGTTATAACCAACATTGTTCTTTAACAAAAAATAATGCCTCAATCCATACTCATGGGTTAGTCACATGCATCTAATATGGCCTTTCATTATTTTTATCATCACATTACATAATCCAATAAAGAGTCATGAAAACTACAACAAACAGTGTCAGAACCTGCAACAAATAATGTCAAACCCTGTAACAGAGTGTTATACCATCACATCAAGCTGCAACCCATGTGCATTGAATTTTTCCCAAGGCTTTACCATATATACGCGGCCTGTTGCACAAACAGTTCGTGTATGTATGCGACCTATTCAAGGTCAGACTATGTATGTATGCAACTATTACCATTTTCACCCACGTACGCTTCAGTAGATGACACACTTGAGCTTCCCTTCAGTCTTCCATTCTTTTATGGTTGCTTAGTCTTCTTCACCCACTTCTGAAGGTGTCCCTGTTTCTCAAAAGTTGAGCTATGAGCTTCCATATTTTCAAAAATGTCTCCCTTCCTTACTTCATTCCTTCTTCTAGTCATGCTATATGAAGTCCACATCATAGACCTTCTTCTTGTGTTCCAACACTCCTGGGATTAGTGGCCAAATCCACTACAGTTGTAGCATCTCATGGTGTTACAGTGAACAACAATATGTCCTACTTGATCACATCTCTAACACCTTATGGTGTTATAAAATATTCCATTGTATATCCTTTCATAAGATCTACATTCAAAATATCTGTGACCATATTCATTACATGAATAACAATGCCCATGAAAAATACTTCCATACCTTTGCTTTGGTGTCCCAAAGATAGCTTCTTGATGTCTTCCTTGCTTTGTTCTTTTGAAATTTTCTTTGCCTTGTGTAGATGGTTGTTCTGCAACATTGTTTTCCTTTTTTGATGGACTTACCTCGTGCTTATTTGAGGTGCTTGCTTCAGCATGTGTAGATTCTTCTTTGTATCCAAGACCTGATTTATCATATAGTGATATTTGGCTTTCCAAGATCTCATTCAAGATTTGTGAGCTATTCAAGAATTTGTTTGAATTCTCTACCTTCTTTCTAAGGTCAACAACTTCATCTTCTAACTTATCACATGACTCTTTCTTTTCATTAATTTTATTCTTCAATAGTTCCTCTACCTGTTTGACTTCTTCAATTTGGGTCTTGAGATGGAAAATAGTTTCAAGACTTTTTCTAATCTCATCATCTACCTTCATATCTTCTTTTTCATTCTTTAGTATTGTGATCTCTTCTTCATTTTCTTCTAATTTAGTCTTATTGCTCTCTTCTTGTTCTTTGAGCATCCCCTTTAATTTCAAGATGTGCCTTTGATTCCTCCTAAGAAACTTCTTAGTGTTATCCGAAAGATAGTTATAGTGTGTATAATAATGATCATTGCTATATCTATATAAACCCTCTTCAACTTATTTTTGAAGTTCTAATAGATATTCTTCTATTCTTTCCATGGGATAACTACCATCAAACTTCACACAAATTGTTTCTAGATCTTCTTCTTCACTTGAGAAGAATTCAACATCATCACATTTTGAATCACTGCAATCAAGAGTCTTTGGAGATTCTTTACCTTCATTTGAAATAATTTTGAGATCTTCCTTTGTGCTATCTTCACTTGAAATGTTTTCAAGATCACATTTTGAAATAATACAATCAAGGGTTTTTGGCGATTCTTTACCATTGATAATCTTGATGGAGTGGTCTTCAATATATTCCTTCTCCTTCTTGCTTTGATATGTCTCCTCTAGCTTTAGGCATAGATCCTTGGCGGAAGTGCATTGTCCCGTGCTCTCTTTTATAGGTCTTGAGAGTACACTAAGAATGGTCTTGAGAGTTAATGCATCATTCTTCTTTCCTTCCCTTTGAGCTGCAAACTTTGACTTGTTCTTCTAGGGAACTGATCCACCAATGGATGCCTTGCAAATAATCACTCCCATTTCCTTCAAATGTACTCTCATTTCTATTCTCCAAGTAGAATAGTGTTCCTCATCAAGGATTGGAACTTCATCATCCATTTGTGTGTCTATGGATCTCCTTCAAGCTTGTTAAGGCTTGTAGTGAAGGCCCTCTTTGTTACCAATTGTTGGACACACCTACCACACTTAGAGGGGGGGTGAATGAGTGTGGGGCTCTTTTAAAAAAAAACTTCCCTCTTACACAAGACACATTAATTAGTATTCAACATTTACTCATTACTCATTGTTGTCATTTATAACCAATTAGATGTGAACATATATCAACAACATATATCAATAACATATATCATCAATAAGTCATCACCACGAGGAACACAAAGAACACAAGATGTATGTACAATTTTCTTTTTATTACGGACTACAATCCTTGGGGTTTATTAGCAAGAAATGAATAGAGTACAACTCTGCAAGAGCACTAGCTCTATATGCCAGACTCATCTTACATTATCAGCACCAACTGAGATGAGGCAACAATCCTCCACAGATATCAATCTGTCACAAGTACGCGACCTGACAGAAGTGCATCCCGCGTGTGTACATGCCCTGGATCACTACAGCCCACGTATGTACGCGTCTAGTATACAATGAAACATGTGTATACTTCCGAGCAATTAGGGTTTTTATTTGATTCACATACTCAGATCCTCTGCAACCTACAATCGCATTCTCTTATGTCTCTCACTGTCCAATCTGACCTACAGCTAGTCACAACACATCCAAGCTCTCCAATAGTCTACTCATGCTTCACAACCAATCAATATGAATGATAAATCAATCATGTATAAGAAACTAGTATACCATAGCAATCATATCACCACTGAATCACAAGAGTATTGCTCACTCCATCAGCCAGCATAAATCACATCATAGAAGCCATACCAAAAATGCCCTAAGCATTCACAACACAACAAGCAATAGTATCCATCAAGACAGTAATGTAACCATACCAGAGTCTCAGTGACAAATCTGAGTTCATATAATTCAGATCTGGAACTTGCTTCATTCTTCAACAACCAGTCATCAACTCAAACAAAAATCTCCATGATTTTATCCACTATACGCGCCCTGTCCTCATACATCCCGCGTGTGTATGTGCCCGGGTCCATTACAATCCGCGTATACCTCAAAGACTAGGGTTTCTGAAGCTCCAAGAATTTTCCCGTCAAGATCTCAGACATTGTCGAAACTTTGACGCGTCCATGAGATCCTCCTCACACTCTCTTTCTCAGAATAGATCTTCAATCATGCTCAAGAGATACACACAAAAGATACACAAGAGATACTCCCCCAAAAATGTACTTTTCACAAGATACCCGAGCATATTATTTATACTCTTCATCTTCTAGATCACTTAACCCACTTCTAGGTCACTTAACCCATTTCTATGTCACTTTACCTATTTTCCTCATTTTAGGGTTAACCACTTTCCATAAATAGAAAGTTCTCCATTACTTTATCATTTAAATATTCCTCCTCAATTTTGTCACCTTACTTTAATATTTAAATAATCCTTTTTGATTTTGTCACTTCACTTTATCATTTAAATAATAATTTCTTCTTCTCAATCACTTTGACTTCTTTGACCTTATGGGGCTTCAAGCCATCATATGGGGGTCCTTCAACTTCGTAGGGCCATAACTCTCAAACCATGAGGAGTTATGTGACATTCCAGATACCACCGAAAATGGAATGACAAGAACTATCCATCTAGGATGGTTTCACCAACAAAATCACTGATCTTCATCTCATTATTCCACATACAAGCATGGGTTCTCTCAACCACAACTCAATCGCAAAGTGTCTTCCCATGAGGGATTTCACCATAAGGGGACCACTTTGGAGTTCATCCATTTGTACTTCTTATCAACCATGACAAGAAAGTAATGAGTCATATTTACATCAAACAAACTATGCATCATATGCAAATGAATCCATCTTAATCATGTATCAATGACAACTCATTGATCCATCTTTATCTATGCATCATATCAATGATAACTTATTGATCCATCTTCATCGATTGGTTTCCACTTGACATCTATCATTCTCATCAAGGACAATGCATATATATTGCTCATCAATCATCAATCAATCACTTGACATCGATCAATCAAACCATTGGCATCAATGACAACATGATCCAACATTTAGTTCTTGTATGCATGAGTTCAAATATGTTTTGTAGTTGGTCTATCTTGCGCAAGATCATGGTGAATCTTGAAGGTTCTGGGAACCCACCCAAGTATTCTCCTTGCCCTAATCTATCCTTCTATCTTTGTTGTGCTTCAGGTGAGACTTCTTCTCTTCGGAGGGGATGAAGATGTTAGCGCTCTAGACTACACGGTACCTTTTGTTGGTAACCTCAGAAGGACCCTAGTCTGATAAATTACGCACCAACAAAATGGTTTCGTTGTCGGGACCTACATTAAAAGGGAACTTGTAGGGAGAATTCTTCCACAGATTCACAGATCTAATATTCACCACTAGTGGGAGAGAAATTGTGACACCTTCATATGGAAAGAAGCGGAGCTAAGAGGAAAATCTGTGAAAGATACATGAGAGGTAGTGTTTTACTCAGAAAGGTCAAGCGACCAGTACAATATATTCTAGGTTAAGTTCCCAGAAGAGATTTTATACTGGATATATAGACTCCAAGAAGCTCTGAAATTCCAAGAATGAGTCAAGAATACCTGCGCTTGGGATACAAAAAATATCACAACACTTCATTGGTTGGATAGCCCAATAACACGAGAAATCGATTTATGGGTCAATACCTCATTAGAAGGATACATTATCGAGTTTGCAGCTACGAATCATCAATCTTTTTCATGAGAAGAAGCAGATTTCAAGAAAGACGCAAGGGGAAGATTGTTGAGATAAATTCCCCTGTGGATTAAGGTTTTCTTGATGGAAGAGGGGATGTTGACTATGCCCCCGACTGAGATGGTAGCGTAAACACCCTCGCTTGGGGTAGGGTGATTTTAGGGTGGAGTCATGGCTAGAGAGAGGGGAGAGGGTTCTTTGACAAATGGGGGGGGAGTAGAAAGAAAAGGAATCAAGAGATGAGCGAGCCTTGAAAAGAGTTTCCATAGTTGAGAAGTGGTGGCACAGTAAGATAAAGAAAGCAACAAAATAGTCTGAGAAGTTGCAAAAAAGAAGTCGGACCAGGAGAATTAGAGGAAGGACATATGGAAGAGTTGCGAAAGATGAGAAGGTAGGAAAGATTGGCTAGTCAAAGATTAAGTGAGAGAGAAGTGCAGAGAGAAATAAGTCCCCAGGAGGGTGGACAAGAAGGAGAAGGTGTAGAAGAAAGGGAGAGGGAAGTCGACATGGATCTTGAAGAAGAAAGAGAATATTCAGTCCCGATTCTAGGAAAGATCAGGTATTCGGCTAAAGAGATTGTTCCAGAGGATGAGAACGAGACCCCCCAAATCAAATAAACCCACCCCGAAGCGAGTGGTGCCAACCCCAAATCACCCATACCCCAAGTGTCTTCTATACAAGTGGTAAAATCAATACTACCTTCTTATGTTATTTATGTTCCAGTACAACTAGTTAGTCAGTCACAACCAGGAAGTGTGAGTATAGGGAGGATATTGGGATCCCTTGGTAGGTCACAACCAGGACCGTTAGGGTTTATTTTTATAGGAGCAACAAGATCAACAATGGATGGTAACGTGGGAGGTTCGAATTCTCGATACCCATAATTATGGGGTAAAGGAGACGAAGATGTTGAGCAGCTTTAGTTATTATGTGAAGCAATCTAGAGGTCTAGAGGGACTCCAAATGCGAATAAATTGGTGGAGTTCCACACTAACTTGAAAGGTCATGATCTCAAATGGTACATGAAGGTTATTGAGCCAGGAGTGCTAGGAATGCAAGGTCAAGCGTTCACACTTGACCAGGTACGAACAAAGCTCACAGTGGAGTTTAAGTTACCTCGGTCAAAACAACAAGCTCTGTCTAAGTTGCACGAGATTCAACAAAGGGAAGGTGAATCAATCTGGGAATATAACCATAAGTTTAAAGATTCTATAGGGAGGTTAGCGCATCCAATTCATGAGGAACATTAAAGAGAATGGTATATCCAAGGATTTCTACCTTTGACATAGATTCCGTTAATGCAACAACAGATAGCCACTTTGACAGATGCCTTGGAACAATCAATGAAGATTGAAGCCAAGGCAGGATACCCGGGGAGCCTGAGAGTGACCAGACCCCCATCAGATGCAAATGTGGCACAATTAAAAGGGAAAATATCAACGCTTACAGAAAAGATTCAAGAATTGATGATACCTAGACTAGGACAACCACAAGTCTGGTGTACCAGATGTTACACAGAAGGACATCTGGTGAATGAAAGTCCATGAATGAGGGGAATGGGACCTCCTCTGAATTCAATGGGACCCTCACCAGGACCCACGACAGGAGTGGCGCAAGTATCTGCGAATTTACCATTCCATAACCCCACCCCATATCATGTTTTTCCGGGTAGTTAAGCAATGCCAGTAGTTGAGTATTGCAAGATTTTCTGAATCCATGGGCATGGGCCAAGACAATGCCCCATTATTCAGAATTATTCAATAGTATTGAATACTGTGCATTGTGATTTTTGCGCATCTACCACACATACTACCAATCAATGTAGAACATTCGTTGCACATGCGAACAGGCTAGATCGAACAACATTCAGGGTGAATGAAACCCCTCAGGGACTAGGAAGAGGCCGAGGAGGTGGAGTTGTAGGAGACTTCAAAGGAGGAAGAACCAGGGGAAGAGGACCAAGTAGATGCTACAACTATGATGAGCAAGGCCACATAGCTAGAGATTGTCCTCATCTGAGGTGGCCATGGTGCTCTCACTGTAGAACCAATGGGCACACAACTAAAGACTACCCAGAACTAATTGCAAAATGGGAAGATCAGGTACGTCAACGAGGAACTAACCTCATCAATTCATAGATCAAGAGAGTTATTAGGGGAAATATGCCCAACCTTAATATCATCACTCGAGGAGGGGAAAAGACTAGTGTTGATGCTGATAGTTTACCTCAGTTCCAGAAAGCATCGCCCAAGGAAGACAAGTATGATCCTCTGAAACAAAATCTATTCTTTAAAAATTCCATAGAAGTATTTCAGAATATCCCTATCCCTGAGATGCAAGAGAAACCCCCTCATCCTATTGTTTACCCTAATATTGCGCAAGTCCCTGCTTCGCCCCCTGCACATAGAAACCATGTAGCCTCGATGAGACAACCTGAGCAGCCACAAAATCTAGTTGACATTTGGTTTCAGTTATTTTTTTATATTCTTGGGAATGACCAATTGACAGAAAATTTGTGCAATGCATTGTACCTAGTTCTAGGGAATGAAGAATATACATAAGAAATAATAAGGACTAATATTCCTGAGAAGAATACTCAGAGAGTGCATAGAACGAAAGTATGAACTGCAAAAGAGTTTAGATTAGTAACCTAGCTAGATGAGTTTGAGATTAAGGATGTTATGTTAGATCTAGGATTTGATGTTAACATACTACCTCAAAATACTTGGGAAGCCTTAGGAAAACCTGAGTTGACATATTCCCCAATCTAGCTAAGAATGGCCAATCAATATTGCATTTTCCCAATAGGAATACTAGAGAATGTGGAAATAGTTGTTGCGGGAGTGAAGACTGTGGATGATTTTGTGGTGATCATAATCATGGGGGATAAGGACCCTTATCCTGCACTAATTGGTATTAATTGGGCCTATGGAAACTATGCGGTGATTGACCTAAAGAAAGACACTATGACATTTGAGGCAGACAGAATAATAGTAGTTCAACCCTTCGATCTGTATGTAGGCCCTCGATACACGGAGCCAATGGACAACAATATGGAGGGAGAAGATAGTTGTACATTGTAACAATAGGAACAATAGAAGATTACATAAATCCTAATACCGATGGATCAATAAATTGGAGGAGCATACAATAAGCAGATGAAGATTCAGAACTGGCACTTGACAGTTGGCAGCAAGGCTCATATGAAATATTTTCAAGAAGATGTGCAACTGTCAGGTAAATTAGATGGGTTAGAAACGAGGCCAGAGAACACCCAATACATGATGGTAACTCAGAACTTGACAGTTTTCTGGTCAACATGAAAGAAACGATAGTGACAGATCAAAGGATCTTGGTATTGGATTTATCCCTCCAGGACACCCCTGCCAGATGGTGGGACAATCATAAAGCCTTATTTGGAAATTGGAACGATGTGAAGTAAGCTATCCAATATAGATTTCAAGATAAATAGAATTTGAAACCAGAGATGTAGATGGATTTCCAAGTTGCACAATTGTTCAACGGACAGTCTGATCCTAAATCACATATTGAACAATGCATGAGACAGTGGCAAGTTGCGGAAATACCATCTCTCTTATGGGTTCAAGTATTTCCCCATTCACTAGGTCCAATTCCGAAAACTTGGTTCATGCATGAAGAAACCAGAAGAGAGAACATCGACTGGAAAACGCTGGCAGATCTCTTTTGCAAGGACTTCTCATTTATAAGTAAGTACCCTGAGCTTAAAGTAGTCATGCAAAGAATTAAAGAATTCCTTTTTACAAACACTAGTAAATGCAAATCAGACCTAGTGGTATGCGCAAGGCATAGCCAAGAACTTCAATCTAATTTTCACCTAAACTTGGAGAAGAGACCTATAGAATGTTATAATATTGAGAAGGATTTGGAAATCCCAGATGATTTAGAAGAATTGAGAAACTTAGCCATTGAGGAGACAGAAGGGAGCATAGAAATCTAGAACGTCATACCCATTCATACTGATGGTTCTTATAATAACCCATTGAAGTTGCACAAATTCAATATAGGGACCACAAAGCAACCTAAGATAGCTATGGTGGGAGATTACTGGGATGAGAAAACTAGCCAAGAAATACATAACTTGTTGAGAGTATGAGGATTTGTTCTCAAATACATTTTCAGAGCTAAAAGGGATTAAAGGAGCTATGGGAGAGATGAAAATTGAATTAAAACCAAGATCAAATCCTATGAGGCATAGACCATATCGCCTTAACCCCAGAGTGAAAGAGAATTTTAAGAGGGAAATAGACAAGATGATGGAAACTGGACTTGTTTTTGTAGTGGAAGAAGCAGAATGAGCAGAATGGGTTAGCCAAATAGTCATCCAGAGAAAGAAAGGGATAAAGGACATTAGGGTCTATGTAGACTACATAAGCCTTAACTTTTCCTGTGTGCATGACCCTTTCCCAACACCTTTTACTGATGAAGTGCTAGAACAGGTTGCAGGGAAAGAATCTTACTCATTTACAGATGGATTTTCGGGGTATCACCAAGTAAGGATTGTTGAAGAGGACAAAAAGAAGACCACATTTGTAATAGAATGGGGGTCATTTGCATACAATGCGATGTCATTCGGCCTAAAGAATGCCCCTGCATTTTTTTCCAAGATTGTAATAGCAACTTTCTGAGAATTTATTCACAAGTTTATAGAAGTTTATATGGATGATTGGACGGTATATAGTCTTCCCAAGAAAGATGTAGTGCTACTATGTCTGATGTTTGATAGATGTAGAGAATTGCAGATATCGTTGAACCTCAGAAAGTGTATCTTTTGTGTTCCACGTGGAAATTTGTTGGGCCACATAATACGCCAAGAGGGAGTACTGGTAGACCCATCCAAAGTTGCGGTTATTGCGAACATGCCGCCACCTATGAGTGCTAAGCAGTTGTGCTCCACACTGGGGCACACAGGGCACTATCGTCGGTTTATCAGAAGATATGAAAACATCACTACACCTCTGGAGAACCTACTAAAGAAGTCATAAGTGTTCCAATGGACCCTAGAGTGTGATAAAACATTCGATATACTGAAGGAAAATCTCAGCACACCACCTATTCTGATATTTCCAAACTAGGAAAATGAATTAAACGTGCACGTAGATGCATCAGGTATTGCCTTGGTATCCATGTTAGTGCAACCAGGAGATGGAGCCATGGATCATCCTATCTATTTTGCTAGCAGGAAGTTGTCACAAGCTGAGCACAACTATACAATGACAGAAAGAGAGGGATTAGCTATGATTTATGCTTTGCAGAAGTTTAGACATTATCTGTTAGGTTCTCATTTTAAGTTCTTTATTGATCATTATGCATTAAAATATCTAGTTAACAAACCTTTGTTGGAAGGGAGAATTTGTCGATGGTTGCTACTGTTTCAGGAATTTATTTTGAAGTGATCATTAATCCTGGAAGATGTAACATAGGTCCTGATCACCTGTCTAGATTAGAGTAAGGGGAAAGTGGCAGAGCAGTTGATGATCAACTCCTAGATGCAAACATGTTCCAGGTTGAGGCCATACCAGAATACCTAGAAGACATAACAATCTTCTTAAGTACATGGGCCTGCTCAAAAATGCCATATGGTGGTTAGAGAAGTGGACTATCAACTGATTACAGGGAAATTGCATAAATTGGGACTAGATAGTATCCTAAGGAGATGTGTCTTAGATCCTGAAAGACAATACATACTGTGGGAGTGTCATAATGGAGTTGCGGGAGGTCATGTTGGAGGAAAGGACATTGTGCAGAAAGTCCTCCAAGCTGGAATATGGTGGGCCACGCTCTTCAAGGATGCAAAGGCATATTCTAGATCATGCGATGTTTTTCAAAGAGTGGGTAAGCCATCACGACAAGATGAATTGCCACTTCAACTAGTTCGAGATTTATAAGCATTTGAGAAGTGGGCAGTTGACTTCATTGGGCCGATCAACCCCACAACTAAGCATTCAAAGGCTATGTATATTATTACCACAACTGACTACCTTACACGTTGGGATGAGGCAACAACTGTTCAGGATTGTTCGACCAATAATACTGCTAGGTTCATTTTTTGAAAATATTATCACTCAGTTTGGATGTCCTATGATTCTGGTCAATGATCAGGGAGCTCATTTTATCAGTAGTACAATAGAAAATATTAAAAAAGAGTTCTTGATCCAACATCACAAAATTAGTCCCTACCATCCCCAAGCCAACGGAACAGTGGAAGCGTTTAACAAGATTATGGAGAGAGGATTAATGAAGGAATGTTGCGCAAACAAAGAAGATTGGGATGAAAGAGTTCCAACAGTGTTATGGGCTTATAGGTCAACCACAAAGAAACTCCACAAGTACACTCCATTTCAGCTAGTTTATGGGAAAGAGGTTGTGGTACCTGCAAAATCCATTACTCCAAGTTTGTATATTGCACAGATTAAACACATGTCATAGGATGAATTAGTTGCGCAGAGGCTCATGGACTTGCAAGAACTTGAAGAGACTAGGTTTTTAGCAGACTTCCATCAGTCAGTTGAGAAACCAAGGAAAAAATCTTGGCATGACAGACACATTAAGACCAAAGTATTTGTGCAAGGAGGTAAGGTCCTACTTTATGACAGTCGATACCAGAAACATCCAGGCAAGTTGCGCATGCATTGGCTGGGACCATTTATAGTTGCGTAGATTCGAGTGTCTGGAGCAGTCAGACTTGTGCAACTGGATGATATGATGCGACCAAGATGGGTGACTGGTGCTCACCTGAAACCCTATCTATCTCAGAATTGAGCTAAAGGACTGTTTCTCTAGTCCGAAGGAGCATGTATAGTAGTTAGATTTGAATTTTCTTGAAAATTGTTTTGAATTCAGTTAATAAAGTCGAAGAGTGCATCATTGCACCGTGACATGTAGTTCATTTTTCCGTTTAAGTGTTGTTTTGATGCATAACTTCTTACTCGGTAGCGTAGGATTAGAAGCATCAAGAACCTATTAATGGAAGTCATTAATATGACGAGGAACCCTTTGTGGTTAGAGGGAGAATGAATCCAGACACAATCTGAGTCCATGTGCCACACAAACCTAGTCCAATCACAACCTTTATTACTACTAGAGTACCTCGTCTGAATTCGGTTAATCCATAAAGCCGCGATATGTGAAGATGCCATCGGTATTTGCACTAAGATTCTCATCCGTTAAACAGTAAGGCCTGAAATCGGCCATGTCCCTGACCAACTTTCCCAGTAAATGTCGAGATCACTCGAGAGATTTACCCCGTTAACCAGTCCCGTCAGACAACATCCAAGTTGCATCTATAAGGTAATGATGAATAACAGTTATTACAGAACTTTCCATCTCAGCCCAAGTATAAGGTTCTGAGAACTCAGGGTAGAACACATTGTTTCCCAAAATGAACTTAGATATTTACGAATTATGAAGAGTGAACAATATTGTGTAATCCCTCGACCCTTAGTCGCAATCCCCAATCCCTGTTTTGCCTGTCCAATTTGCTGATAGATCAAATTGACCATGCCGAGAGATACAGGGAGTCGAAGTGTCGTTTCAAGGGATGCATTACCAGATGAGCCCTGTGACCCCTAGGTCAAGATCATGGGAGATATCAAGGGGAAGGTTGAGAAGGTCAAGCTCCTCGACCTCGACCTGACAGACCCGGTCTTGTTCCCTGAGATGAACATAGATGTTTTATGGAGTGACGCTCTAGACGAGTTGGGAGGCATGCAGTTTTTGTCGAAGCCCGAGTTTATTAATTTGTTTAGCTCTACCATCATGAACCTTAGGGAATTACTAGTTTTCTATACCACTGGGGAAGTTGCAAGGTGTGCCAAGTTTCTAATCAACAGGGTGCATGACAGAAGTCTGTGGTTGGATAAGAGATATCCAATCCATGCATAGGACATCCACCAACTTGTTGGACTGTCCCTTGAGGGTGAGGATGTTTCCAAAGGTTTCCAAGGTCCCAACAAACATGGAAAGAAGAAGGGGGAGCCCAACCTATATGAGAGGTTTCACAAAAAGAGGGGGGGGCGCACAACCAAAATCGACCCCATACTACCAGAGACGGTCAGGATCGGTTTCTACATAATTGCTAAAAAAGTCACGAGGTCCTACTACAAGGGAGAATGCACATTGGATGCTTTGTCAACAACATATTTTTTCTCCAATGGTGTTGTCTTCAACCGGTGCATCTACCTATTGGAGGAACTCCTTGTGGCCTACGAGGAAGCCCAGGAGAAAGGTGGTACTTTCACCTACGGATACTTGTTGCTTACGTTCACATGCTCAAGTGGATTCCACGCGCCGGAAGACTACTGGCGCCAACAAATAAGGGGGACTTGGAAAAAATGTTTGAGCCTTGGAATTCAAGGGCGGACTCGGAGAAAACCGCCTTCAACAACACACCGTTATCTAAGTGGTACAACATATTGATCGACTCAACACAGAGGTTGCGCATTCCGCAGGAGCTACTCAGTTGCAATACACAAAACATAACATTCAACATGAACCGCCACCATACATTTGTGTGGTCGAGGTATGCCAACAGGGAGGACTTCCATTCGTGCATGCTGCCATTCTATTTGGATGAAGAGGCCTTCTACAAGGAGGTTATGTCATGGTCTGGGGTCAAATGCAACCCGCGCAAGTCGGGGATGCATTATGTTCTACCCGCCGAGCTGCTGAAGAAGAAAGGCCAAGAAGCAGGGGTAGGACCGAGCTCCAACCGGGAGGTATAGAAGAAAGAAGCTCCAATGCAGATGGACTCTGATGAGGAGGAGGAGACACAACCACTAGAGTGCAAGAAGAGAACACTACCGATGTTCCCACAACTGTCAGAGCAAGCTATGTTGATAGGTAAGGATGTTAACAAAATCCTTAGCGCTGCGTTCATCACAGAGACATTGGCTAAGAAACTCAGAACGATGATCTCCCCAAGTATGGTTTTGAACCCCCAACCCATTTCATCCACCATCCCCCGCACTCGTTCAACGACTCGAGAAACCCATATTATACATATCTAGGATGACCTTGAGCCTGACACCACTTCATCCACCATCATCACTGAGTAACCTCCATCACCACCATAACCCCAGTCGCCACCTCCAGAAACTGACATTCCATCCCAAACTAGTGATCCAAAACCCATGCAGCTCGACCCCCTAGAGATACCCAAGCAGAGGCCAGAACTCCCTGGTCCAAACCCAGAGATACCCGAGCAGAGACCAAAACTCTCTGGTCCAAACCCATAAGTACCTCAACAGAGGCTACAATTGACTGGCCCAAACCCTGAATCCCCGAACCAACAGATCATACCCTTTGTACCAATTAAGGACACTTCGTCTTCGACAGAGATGCAAACAATAGAGAAGTCGCAAGTCTGAAGTCTCGAGCACACTGCCTCAACGACTAAGGTTGAGGGTGTTATGGGAAGCACAACCTAGGAAGTTGAGGTCCATAAAGAAGCAGAGATACTAGAGGGACAGAAGGAACTTGAGATGACTTTAGGACAAAGTGCAATGTCAGTGCAAGAATAAATGGAGCTATTCCTCCAAAACCCTTAGTAGTGCATAGAGTTGCTGCAACTTTTCATGGCCAGAACAAATTTTTTAACGTTCCTGCCGATGACGTTGAGTTTGAGGCTTGCGCCAGGACCATCTACATGAGAGGAGGAGGTAGAGACTCCCTCAGAGCACTCAATGACCAATGGACTTCCACTGCAGGTCCGAGCACCCAGGGATGCCACCCCTTCTTCCGCTGAACTTGCACAATGGCCAGTAATGCAAATAGTTGAAATGATCAGGGCCTCAATTGATCAACTAGAGCAGAGGCTCCAGCAGGTTGAAAGGACTGCAGAGTTCGCAAGGGAGGAAACACTCCTTGCTCAAGCACTCAAGACACAGGAAGAATTCACCAAGATTCAGGTGGAGCAGAAACTGGAAAGAGTCCAAGAGAGGCTTGTTGAATTCTGGACGGAAATAAGGAAGGTCTCACCTCAACTGCCAGAATCTATTGATGCAGGGGATCCTGAGCATCAGATCGAATTACTCCAAGGAGCATGGTCACAGTTGGTCATTCATGTAGAGCATTTGGAAGTGCAGTTGCGACAAAGTCAACAAGAAGCATAACAACAGCCTCGAAAGTTGCAAGAACAGATGGAGAAAGTAGTGTTGGAAGGAAACAATGCTCGAGCATCACTACACAAGTGCACAATTGAGTGCACAAAGATATTTCGAGAAGTCAGCGAATGGATGGGCATCATTGCTAGGTGGAACCAGACCCTAGAGGATGTGCGCGCGAGAATACAGTTGTTGAATGAGGAAGTGGCGGCCACCATGGACCAACTGGAGCAATAAGAGAAATTTGACCAAATCCAACAAGCGGATAATGAGTTGAACGCTCTATTAGAGGCGCAATCTGTAGCCAAGAAGGAGTTGCGCGAATTTCGACCTATCGTTCAGATAGTATACAAGAAAATGCATTAGGTAGATGCTACATCAGACTTTGAATGGAAGTCTCTGGTTGCATCCAATCTCAAAGGATGTATCGTAGATGCGATCCAACAATTCGTAGCCGAGGCCTCACTCCTTGCCAGGAAGTGGCAGGATAAAATTGGGAGTTTCCAGGAAGTCTAGAAAATGAGCCTTAGAGTTGGTCCCAGAGTTGCCCCCTTCATTTGAAGAGGCAGAGAAAGAGAAAGCGCAAGTATAAGAGGAAAGAAAAGCGGAGAAGGAGGACAAGGGAAAGCAACAGTTACTCTTAGAAGTTGCGAAAGATCCAAGTACTTGACTCGAGGGAAATTCAAGGCTTGTGGTCGGAGCCTGTTGGGCCCTTCGTTTTTGTATTTGAAGCTGCACAAGAAGGACTACAATCCTAGTTTTGGTTTAACACGAGTTGCGCAAGCTACAAAAGAAGCTGGACAGTGGAGCAAGGAAAAGAAACATAAATTGGTCGCGAAAAGGGACAACGCAACACCAACGAGCCAAAAGCAATTACAACAGAACAAGAAATCATGCGGGCCCAAAGCCAGAAGATCCCACTCAGCTTATATATCAAATGAATACTATTGTAAAAGGGTTGGGTTGGCTAGTGTCGATATGTTGAGTTTTATTGTTGTTAATCTAATGTTGTTGTTGGGTTTAGTTGAGAAAAGGTTCTGTAAATGTAATCTGTATATAGTTTTGGGTAGATAGAGCTCTACGACATGAGTCCAGAGTCAGAAGTCTATAACAGAGTACCACTTTGTATCTCTAAGATTGTATTCGATAAGTTCTGAAGATAATAGATGAGGAAGGACCCAGAATTTTGAATATAATGTGTCATACTGTGTTTATGCTTATGCATTGTATCTTTACAGTACTTCTTTATGCTTGATCAACTCAATATGATGTCTTTGTGTATGAATGTTTTTCGAAACTTAAGTATCTTTAGTTCTTGTATGCATGAGTTCAAATCTGTTATGTAGTTGGTCTATCTTGTGCAAGATCATGGTGAATCTTGAAGGTTCTGGGAACCCACCCAAGTATTATCCTTTCCCTTCCCTATCCTTTTGTCTTGGTTGCACTTCGGGTGAGACTTCTTCTCTTCGAAGGGGATGAAAATGCCAACGATCTAGACTACACGATACCTTTTGTTGGTAACCTGAGAAGGACCCTGGTCTGATAAATTGCGCACCAACAATTACAATAGTCAGTCCTTAACTGACCCTAATTGTATCACATGAGGTGATACACTCACTAGAATTTTTGAGATAGAACTCCAACACTTGTATACTTTGAAGAGTAAACAATAAAATGCATTCCTTACTTTTTGCATCTAGCTTCTTTCTAGTCTCTTTCAAGGCATGTAAATACACTAATGAGCCAAAAAAATTTAAATGTCCACCTTGGGTCTTATCCTAGATCACACTTCTTACAATTTTCACCACTACTATAGTGTTGTGATTAAGAATAGACACAGTTGTACTAACTGCTTATATTCAAAAAATATTTTCTATATATTTTTCTTGTAACATGTACCTTGCTATTTCAACAAGGGTTCGATTTTAACACTCAATAATGACATTTTTCTACAATGTGTAGTTGTAAGTTTCATTTTGAATATATTGTTAACACAATATGCACTTTTCTTTTAAATTAAACTCACCTCTCCATAACTCAAAGTTTTAAGAGAGCAACCACTTTTCTTTTCAACTAAAAGATTAAAATCACAAAACACCCAATTAACACTCTCACTTTTCAAAAATAGATCCATCTCTTATTGGAATAATCATATATACATATTAAATATTAAAAAGTTTCACCAATAATTGGCGGTTACAGATATCTAAATGAACTAAATACATACTGCTAGTTAATCCCATTGTGGTTTTCCAAATGAAAAATTATTTATGTGTTATTTTGCAAGTACACAACCAAAGCAAACCTTATGTTTAGCCTCCGCCACAACCAATTACATTCTTCAACAATTAATTTCAAAATGTTTTATGTATTAAAATTGTTGGATGCAAGTTTACCTAAAATGTTTTATATTGCAACTAACTTTTTATCATTATTTTTATTAAAGTTTTTTACAATTCTCATTATCAAAAAGTGTCTCTATAGTTTTTTTCAATCAAAGACCTTGCATTTAAAATATTGTTACTTATATCATAAATCCAAAAAGGTTTTGAATAATTTTTATGCCATTTTGCTTGGTATGTACAGCAACATCATTCCTTTGCTAACAATTTCTATTACTCCATCATAAGTAAGTTTTATTTTACTTTTAAAAGTTTAAATAATTTTATCAAATAAATCTGTGTTGTGACATTATTCTTTTGCCAACAATTTCTATTACTTCATCATACCCAAGTTTTATTTTACTTTTAAAAGTTTAAACAATTTTATCAAATAAATTTTTGTTGTACCCATCATATGACTGAAAGAACTAGAATCACTCAACAAAACATCATCTTTAAACATCTCCAAGCTTTATTTTGCTTTTTAAAATTAAACAATTTTATAAATAAATCTTTGTTGTACCCATCATATGATTGAAAGAACTAAAATCACTCAACAAAACATCATCTTTAAACTTCTCCAAGTTTTATTTTGCTTTTTAAAAATTTAAACAATTTTATAAATAAATCTTGGTTGTACTCATCATATGATTGAAAAAACTAGAATCACTCAACAAAACATCATCTGTAAACTTCTCTGCCATAGGAGAAACAAACATAAACTTCAATGCCATAAGAAAAAGAAATATTTAGATATAGAATGTTTTCCTCCATTTTGAATTTTTCCTGCGTTGACAGATGTTGTTAGATGAGAGGTCAGATCGTGACTAACCTACCCAAACCAAATTAAAATTCAAAGATAACTGTCTATTTCTTTCCTCATGATCGCATCGAAATGCAATTTATTACTAAGTTCGGATGCTTCGGTCCATTCCCAATCTTCACCACTACTTTTTTCTCGCCTAAAACATGCATCCTGCACAAGTTGTATAGCTGGTTTTAGTTCAATGAAATTGTGATGGAATGCTAACAGGAATATTTTGACTTCCTCGTGAAAAGGATAAATATGGTTGAACACCCAATGTTCTCTACCTCGGCTAATGGGCCCTGGAATAATGTTATCAAAGTAGAGGACATTATTCGCTTGGCAAGGGTTGAGATTTTTTTTTAATTGTGGTTAATCTTGAAGACTATATGCGCTGAATAATGCACATCCTGTTATTTATGGAGAATCAAAGTATGGACAAATTACAATCATATTGACTCATAAGGTTGAACAACCTGTTGTAATTGCAAATTCGGAAAACACAATCACACAGATTATAAACATAGAGATTTTACATGGTTCACCCAAACGTTGGGCTACGTCCACCAAGAAGAGGTTTCGGTTGTCTTATTATTCAAATCATAGAGATTATAGTACCTCACACACACACCTTTCATCATTTCCTCAATTCCCTTTTATGCCTCTACGGGCTTACATCAATAATGAACATAATTAGATTAGTTACATAATTATTTTCTAAACTTGTGCGTTCATACCAAATTGGTAGATTTGGTTGAACAAACTACTACAGAATAGGCTCCACTAAATCTGCTCATATCTACCGAATCTGGGAAATTCGTTGGCATATTCAACAATCTCCACCTTGACAACAATTAACCTGATACCTTGCTCTTTCCTTTTGTTCATCACTTTTTATGCAAGCCAAGAGAAGCCAAACATCGTTGTGGATTCTCTAACAGTGTTAGTTTTGTGAACATGTCTGCGCAGTTCTCTTTTGTATGCACTTTCTCAAGAGAGACTCCACGTTCATCGATGACATGTCTTACAAAATGGTACTTGATAGGTATATGTTTTGTTTTACTGTGATAGGTTGGATTCTTAGCCAAGTGAATAACACTTTGACTATTACAAAGTAACTTTACTTTGTCCTGGATCCTTCCAAACTCACCAAACAAACCTTTCAACCAAACTGCCTCTTTGCAAGCATGTGAAGCAGCTACGTATTCTGCTTCTGTAGTGGATAAAGCAACAATGTTATGTAGCTTTGACATCCAACTAATAGCTCCACCTGCAAGAGTAAAGACATACCCTAAAGTTGACCTTCTCTTGTCCAGATCACCTGCAAAATCAGAATCAACATATCCACGGACTAATTCACAACCACTGTTATAGTTGATACAGATACTGAAGCACCCATTTCACTGCTGCCCAGTGCTTTTTACTTGGATTTTATATATACCTACTAACAACCCCAATTGCATGTGAAATGTCTGGCCTTGTACTAACCATCGCATACATTAGACTTCCTACTACATTAGCATAGGATATTTGAGACATATATTCATTTTCTTCTTTTGTACTAGGACATAAACTTGAAGAAAACTTAAAATGGGAAGCCAAAGGGACTGAAACTGGTTTCACATCGTTCATACCATTTCTCAAAAGTATTTTCTCAACATATTTCTGTTATGACAACCAAATCTTACCATTCCTCCTGTCTCTGAATATCTCCATGCCCAAAATATGTCTTGCTTCTCCTAGATCTTTCATATCGAACGTCCTAATCATCTGATCCTTTAACTTGTTGATCTCAGTTATGCTTTTGCTTGCTAAAAGTATATCGTCAACATACAATACTAAGACAATGAATATGCTATTATTAAATTTCTTAAAGTAGACACAATGATCATACTTAGTCCTTGTATAATTCTGGCTCACCATGAAAGAGTCAAATTTCTTGTACCATTGTCTGGGTGACTGCCTCGAACCATACAATGATTTCTTGAGCCTGTAAACAAATTTCTTGTTGCAATTCTGAATGAACCCTTCAGGATGTTCCATGTAAATTTCCTCATCCAAATCTCCATGTAAGAAATCAATCTTAACATCTATTTGCTCCAAATCCAAATCAAGCAATGCAAGTAATGCTAACACAATTCGAATTGAAACAGACTTAACAATTGGTGAAAAAATCTCATGAAAGTCAATACCTTCTTTCTAAAAATATCCTTTTGCAACCAGCCTTGCTTTGTACCTTTCCACTTTATCATCAACACCCTTCTTCAACTTGTAGACCCACTTGCAACCTACATTTTTCTGGTCTCTTGGAAGTTCTATCGGGTCCCATGTGGCATTCCTCTCTAATGCATTCATTTCATCCTTCATTGCTTCTTTCCATTTATCACTTTTAGAACCCTTCACATCCACCTAATAGCATGAAGGTTCATCATCATTAGTACTTAAAGAAACTGATGAAACAAAATCATCATACCTTCTTAGAGGAACTCTGACCCGCGTAGATCTCCTTAGGGAAGTTTGTGGCTCATCCACATTTTGTTGATTATTATCATCAACCATGTCTTCTTCTGCAGGAAACTCTTCATGAATATCTTTAGAAACTTATTCATGTTCACTTCCATCTGTATTTGAACTGGTTTCAAATTGAATCTTTTGATACTTAGGTACTTCTTCCTATTTCATTTGAACATCTACATCTAATTTGATGAGAGATGATTCATCAAATATTACATCTCTGTTAATGGTGATCTTGTGAGCAGTAGGATCCCACAACCTGTACCCCTTAATACCATCACCATATCCAACAAAGATAAGCCTTTTTTATTTTGGATCTAAATTGGAACCTTGATGTTTAGGAATTAGAGCATAGGATTCACAACCAAAAAATTTAAGATTAGAATAATTACAAGGATCACATTTCCATACCTCTTCAGGAATCTTGCACTCTATTGTTGTTGATGGTGATCTATTCACCAGATAACAAGTTGTAGTTACTGCTTTTGTCCACAGTTCCTGCTGCAAGTTGGCATTACTTAGCATACTCCTTGCTCTTTCTAGAAGAGTCATGTTCATGCGTTCAACAACTCCATTATGCTGAGGAGTATAGGCAGTGGTTATATGCCTATCAATCCNGGTCTGCACCTAGCGGTGTTTACAATTTTATTAAATATTTTTGCATATATACAAGTACAAAATCAGGCCATTGGCCTCCAACCCTTAGGCTCTCTAGCCTAACAATCACATAAACCCACCAGCTTATACAAACTTGGCTCACCAGCCTATAACACATATTTACAATTCATTTCATACATCAGATTTACAACTGGGCTCGGCCATGGGGACATTACACTCTTCATGAATATCTTCAGAAACTTGTTCATGTTCACTTCTATCTGTATTTGCACTGGTTTCAAACTGAATCTTTTGATACTTAGGTACTTCTTCCTGTTTCATTTGAACATCTACATCTGATTTGATGAGAGATGATTCATCAAATATTACATCTCTGTTAATGGTGATCTTGTGGGTAGTAGGATCCCACAACATGTACCCCTTAATACCATCACCATATCCAACAAAGATAAGCCTTTTTTTATTTTGGATCTAATTTAGAACGCTGATGTTTAGGAATTAGAGCATAGGATTCACAACCAAAAACTTTAAGATTAGAATAATTACAAGGATCACATTTCCATACCTCTTCAGGAATCTTGCACTCTATTGTTGTTGATGGTGATCTATTCACCAAATAACAAGTTGTAGTTACTGCTTCTGCCCACGGTTCCTGCTGCAAGTTGGCATTACTTAGCATACTCCTTGCTCTCTCTAGAAGAGTCATGTTCATGCGTTCAACAACTCCATTCCGCTGAGGAGTATAGGCAATGGTTTTATGCCTATCAATCCCAAACTCTTTGCAATAGTTTTCAAATTCCATTGATGCACCACCATTGTTAGTTCTTAAACATTTAATGGATCTACTAGTGCTCTTTTCTACTAAATCTCTAAACTGCTTGAAAACAGTAAATACATCAGCCTTATTTTTCAACATATAGATCCGCACCTTCCTAGAGAAATCATCTATAAAAGTAACAAAGTATGATGATACTCCATATGAAATAGTAGGGGATGGTCCCCAAACATCAGAATGGATATAATCAAGGATTCCTTCACTGGTGTGTCTTCTGGTTTTAAATCTCTGCCTATTATATTTTCCATAAATACAGTGTTTACATAAATCTAACTTAAAGACTTTAGACTAGGAAGTAACTTGTGATTAGTTAATACCTTTAATCCTTGTTCCCTCATATGGCCCAACCGTTGATGCCACAGTCGAACAGAATCACTGTCTTTCTTAGATACCGTTGTCGCATGATCTGACTCAGTTCTTCCTTCTAACAGAAACAAGTTACCAACCTTCTTCGTTTTCATAACCAGTAAGATTCCTTTGTAAACTTTCATAACTCCACCTTGAACAATACTCTTATATCCTCCAATGTCTAAGACTCCCAAATAAATTAGGTTTTTCCTAAGCTCAGGTACATGTCTCACATCAGTTAGTATTTTAACAGTTCCATCAAACATCTTAATTCGAATGCTACCAATTCCCACAAATTTACATGAGATATCATTTCCCATGTAAACTATTCCATCATCTATAGACTGGTAAGTAACAAACCAGTGTCTATGAAGACACATGTGGTTTGAAGCACCAGAATCTCATAACCACTGTTGATCATGACGTGAACCAATACTAATTGATAAAACTTCATCAGTCATACCTGAACCTGTTGTTGAACCTATTTTAGTTGCGTTCGCTTCCTTCATTTCTTTTGGAGGGTCTTCTTTGGAGGCTTGTTGTCGCTTCCAACAATCCTTCTTCAAGTGTCCAGATTTTCCACAAAACCAACACTTAAGCTTGTTCTTTTTTCCTTTCGATTTTGACCGAGAGAAATCCCTTTGATTGTGTCCTCTTTCTTTAGGTCTGCCTCTGACCATCATCGCCTTAGATGTAGAGGTTTCTGAATTGGTTTTCTTCCTTGTTTCCTCATACATTAGTGCTCCAACAATAACATCAAAATCAATACTTTTTGTTGTGTTGGAGCTAATAGAGGTAACAAAGTAATCCCATGACGGGGGCAAAGAACATAATAATGTAATTGTCTTATCTTCAAATTCAAATTTCACTCCCATGCTATCCAATTGGACTAAAAGAGTATTAAAAGTATTTAAATGATCAGTTATCTCCGTACCTTCCTTCATGTGCAAACTGTACAATTGTCTTTTCAGAAAGATTATGTTTGTCAAGGATTTCGTCATATACAAGATTTCCAGCTTTGTCCATAAACCGGTTGTTATCTTCTCTGAGACAATATTGAACATAACATCGTCGACCAAACACAGGTGTATGACACTCAGTGCTCTCACATCGATATCATCATAATCATCATCTGTTATGGTCACGAGTTGTTTTGCTTTTTCCAAAAGTGCCTTCACCACACCTTGTTGCACGAGCAGATTGTGCATCTTAACCTTCCAGATCTTGAAATTGTTCTTGCCATTGAACTTCTCGATTTCAAATTTGACACTCTGATTTTTCGCCATTAACAGAAGAAAAAAATTCCACAACACCACTGCTTATAATAACCAAAGCCCTTTAAAAAAAATGAATAAAGGAATGATGATATAATTTTCACAAAGTTTAATAAAAAATTTAATAAAAAAAACATTTTACTAAAAATTCATCTTTTTAATAAAAAACCTTTTACTAAAATATTCACTTTTACTTTAATCCCTCCACCTTTACTTTTTCACTTTATACCTTTATTTCATTTAAAAAATCCTTTTAGTTCATCCACCCACGTGACTTCACTTGTTCAAGCTTTTTAAAAAAGGTGAATTCAATTTTGGAAGAACCCAAATTGGACTGCGACGATCTTCAAGAGTCGTTGCACCTCTCATTACAGTTGGATTGCGGTGATTTAAGAATAAGACGCTGCACCCTTCGAGAGGAGGGACCTGCGGTGATGTGGGAATCGACGGACCTTGCACTACTGTTGTTCCTCCTCCGAATTTTGACACTCTCGATGTCCTTTTTTCTAATCTGCTTTGATGCCACTTGTTGTAATTGTAAATGTCGAAAATAAAATCACACAAATTATAAACACAGATATTTTATGTGGTTCACCTAAATGTTGGGCTACGTCCACCAAGCAAAGGTATCGGTTGTCTTATTATTCAAATCATGGAGATTACAATAGCTCACTCACACACCTTTCACCATTTCCTCAATTCCCTTTTATGTCTCTACAGACTTACATCAATAATGAACAGAATTAGATTAGTTACATAACTATTTTCTAAACTTGTGTGTTCATACCAAATTGGTAGATTTGGTTGAACACACTACTACAAAATAGGCTCCACTAAATCTACTCATATCTATCGAATTTAAGAAATTTGTTAGCATATTCAACACACCCAATGCTCTCTACCTCGACTAATGAGCCCTGAAATAATGTTATCAAAATAGAAGACATTATTCTTTTGGCAAAGGTTGAATTTTTTATTATTATGATTAATCTCGAAAACTACATCCAATGCACATCTATTATTTATGGAAAATCAAAGTATGACCAGCTTACAATCATATCTACTCATATCATAAGAAGCAAATATCATCAAAGCAATATTTGAAACAAAACGTGACAAATAAAACAATTCCTCCCAACCATGATATTTACACTTCCTTGGCAAGGGTTGAGACTAACCAGCACGTATGTTAGATGTAAGCGTGAGGCATTGAAATTTGAAATACCCTTATGGAAGTCATAAGTCATCAGGTTGCTGAGATTGACTTCAGATGAGACCCGTATGATGCTTAACGCTTCAATCCATGACTAGGAGCCCTTAAGATAAGGCCAACAAAGCAAATGACATTATTCCCTTATACCAAGTTGCAGTGCCAATGCACGTGGGTTAAATATCAATTCCAAAAAACTGGTGATAGTTGTCTAATTGGTAATAAAAATTGATGAAAAATCTTACAAATAAAATAAAATTTTCATTTTCAAAATGCATCTTTATATTCCTATATACACCATACAATGATACACAGAAGTCTTTAAACTCAAAAGCTTCACAAACACGTTGAATCTCAATGACTTTCCAAGTTTACAAAGACGCATTAACTTATTAAATCTTTACAAAACAGTTATTAGACTTACACATCATAGTTATTAATAGTTTAATCACAGATCATGTGAAATAAACAATGTTAGTTGAAGAAATTTTTTCTCTAATAGCAGTGTGCCAGAGGTATCTAAACCTCCAATGTTTCTGGTGGACGCTCCATCCATTATCACAGACATGTAAACTAATATGATTTGGAAAGAGTGTTGAGACTGCATATATAATCTTGAAAGTTAACAAATAGACATAATTGAAAAATATAATAACTTCTGTTAATATTAAATAATTTATAATGAATAAATAATTAAAAATAAAGTTTTAAGGGGATAATGAGAAATTATAAAAGGGATAAAAATGAAGACTTTCCTAAATTTCTCATTTCTACTAAAAACTAATAACTATGAAAACCTACATTCTCAAACAGTGTTCTTTTAAAATACAATTAAAAAAACAAAAACCTTAAAAAAAAAAAATGCATTGTGCATTTTGTTGGCATTCTATCCAAATTCCTCCAACATTCTCTGACTTAGGGTGGGCAAAAAGTGACAGTGCTACCACTTTTTCGTCAGTTGAGCTACCACTTTTCTGAAAAATAATGTCATAAGGTTATGCATATTGGCATCGAAAATGGAGTAAAGCAGGGGT
>JASDQU010109589.1:57846-74042 GCA_032191745.1 Picea mariana | reverse complement strand
TATGTTTGTAGAGTATCTTTCTCTATTTCCAACTCAATAATGGAATTTGTTGCATTTATTTTGTATAGAATAGATTGTATTCATGCCTTCTATTACATGTTTCTCCACTCTATACTTCCAATTATAACTTGAATCAATTTCAATATCTTAAAGTAATTGTAAGAAGAAATATCTACCAATTTGTCACCATTAAATGTGATGATAATATCCCTATCCCTAGTACTAAATGCCACTACTTTTAGTTTGTTTACATAACTACAAAATTTGTTTAGAGTATGAAGATGTACTTACACAATATCTTTGTGCTTTTTCAAAGATAAAAAAAATAGTTTAAAATTATAAAAAAATTGCATTTTGACAATTGATGCTTTTATGTCAAGACTAAAAAATGTTTCTATATGTAATATAGTCATTTTTTTTTATAGACTTTCTAAGACATCCTTAATATAACTGCATTGTTTTAGTTGACAAATTCAACAAACTAAGTAAATTAGTTTTTAGTTTGGACAAACTCAATACACTATATAAATTATTCAAACTTTCCAACTAATAAAACATGAATACATTTATCTTACTTCTTTATATATGACAATGTATCATTACATACAAACATAAACCTCATTCTTTATATATATATTTTCATTTATACATAACATAATGTGTCATCACATACATGTAAGTATATGTACCATTCTCTATACTTTTTCATTATTTTCATTCTCTATATATTATATATTTTTTTTCATTTATACATAACACAATGTATCATCACATATAAACATATGCATCATTCTCTATACCTTTTCATCCTTTTAATTTTAACTTTTCATCCTTTTTATTATGGATGACAAAACACTGAATTGATTTAATAAATGTTTTTTATGTCTTAATGGATAATGGTTGATTCAATAACTTTTTTTTAATTAAAGAGAATAAAGAATTCACATAGTAAATGTCTTTTATGCATATTTACGTCAACATGTTTACTTTTTAACATTTACCTAATCACATTAAAAAATCACTGTAAGAATATGTAATTGCCACATTTAAATGATTAAATAGGATTAAACCGTGCAGCCAAACATTTCATATTACCACAGACGGATTACAGATTACCACAAACGTTTTATGGCACACATTCTCAACCGATACCTTTCTCAGCCGCGAGTTAGCGGCTGTGCTAGTAATAGTATATAAGTAATCAATCTGCTATGTCCACCCTATATTATCAGCCGTGATCTAACTGAACCGAATTGGTGGTGCACACAGTCATTGCTAATCGCAGGGCGCGGACAGTACAATTGCTCGCTGGTGTCTGCCGAAGCCGGAGGTAGCAGCTCCAATTGTAACAAGACAAATCAACAGTGTGCGCCATTCGTTCTCTCGGTGGAATCGGGGAAGACGTATCGTTTGCGCATTGCCAGCGCCACGGCTCTTTCGTCGCTCAATTTCATTATAGAGGTCTACATATATTATTGAACCCCCTTGCAGATTCTAGACAGTTATTATTATAAACCGAAATTCCAATTGAATTAACGTTCTCAGATTGAATGTGATTTCTCTTCTATGTTGCAGGGACACAAGCTGTTGTTAGTGGAAGCCGGCGGAAACTACATCGAACCCCTTGAGGTGGAGAACGTGGATATATATTCAGGGCAGACGTATTCCTTCCTGGTAAAGGCCGACCAGGACCCGTCCAAGAACTACTGGGTAGCGGTGAACGTCAGAGGACGACGTCCCAACACACCGCCGGGTCTGGCCATCTTCAACTACATCCCCACTCGGCCTACCAGCCGGCCCTCGACGGCCCCGCCCGCGAGCCCGGCATGGAACGACTTCGCCTATAGCAAGGCCTTCGCAAACAAAATCGTGGCCCGAGACGGTTTCGGCCCCCGCGTTCCGCTCAAATCTGACCGCACGATCGTACTACTGAATACCCAGAACTACATCGATGGCTACATCAAATGGGCAATCAACAACGTCTCTCTCGTCCTGCCGGCCACTCCATACATGGCGTCCTTGAAATACAAGCTGAGCAACGCCTTCGACCATCGAGCAGCCCCGGAAACATATTCTCCTAACAGCTACGATATAATGAGACCCCCCTCCAACCCCAACGCGGCCACAGGGAACTCCATCTACTCCCTCGATTTCAACGCCACCGTCGATATCGTTCTGCAGAACGCCAACATTCTGATGCCCAACAGCAGCGACATCCATCCATGGCACCTCCATGGCCACGATTTCTGGGTCCTCGCCTATGGCAACGGAGCGTTCAATCCAAGCGAGGACTTTCGCAAGTTCAATCTCCGCAATCCGGCCTTGCAAAACACGGTTGTTCTGTTTCCATACGGATGGACGGCCATCAGATTTGTGGCGGACAATGCAGGAGCATGGGCATTCCACTGCCACATTGAGCCTCATTTGCACATGGGCATGGGAGTTGTGTTCGCAGAGGGAATTGAGAAGCTCGGGAAGTTTCCGATATCTGGACTGGGATGTGGAGAGACCAAAAGATGGTTGCCTTGAAAATAAGCCACACGATATGAATCCTACATTACTGCCCAAAACGCCCAGCATTCCAAGGCCTCGATTGCTCATCTCTGACAGCGCCGCACTTCAAATTTTGATGCTTTGCATCTTCTGCAGCGATCAACGTACTTGTTATGATTATATTCGGTTTTGCTGCTGTACTGTATTCTGCTTCTTTTCTAGTTTGTGGTCGTTATATAGATCTGTGGTGCAATTATTCAAGTTTCAAAATATGAAGTTTGGAACTGTTTTTTACATAAACATTCTCGTTTCAAGACTGTAAGAGATTGGGAGTTTATTGATTGGAGTTGTTTTTCTTCATCTTTTACTTTAATTTATAACAACTCATAAATTATTAAAAAAAACAAATTAGTTTTTAGAATTGTTTTGGCCAGTTGATAAATGGATTGGCTATCTTAATAATGAAATAATTTAGTGTAGTTTTGTGACCATCTCTGTGTTAATTTTTTATTTTTAATTTTTTTAAATTTTAATAATATGGATGGTTTTGAAATAAATATAAACTTTGGTTAAGAGTTTTATTGTTTGGTTTTTTTGGCCTTAGATAAAATAGCTATTTTCTATTGTTTAAATTATATTTCTAAATGTATAAATGGATTCAGCCTGCTGAAAAACTCTTAAAACATTTGAATTATACAAACTTAGTCACTCAAATCTGTAGATCTAATCATCATCACAATATTTCGGACAAAAACAAATGGAAAAAGTTACCTAAAAACATTCAAAAAGTAAAACTTTTAGACTACTATTTTTTTTAATATGAATTCTTTTAAACTAAGTGTAAATTTTTTTAATATGTCTAAAACAATTTTTTTTTTATTTAAAATTAAATATTTACATTACAAAATTTAAATTCTTTTCAACCAATTAAATTAGTTTAAAATTCAATTTTCATATTAAATTGTAGAAATTTTATTTATTTTATTGAGAATTAAGTATTACATTACAAAATTTGAAAACTTTTGTAGTTTATATATTAACAAATATGATAAAATGGTGCTCACTTAGTTATTCCCTACCATTTTAACATTTCTAGGTAATATTTAATTTTACAGATTTGCATATAAATACAATATAAATATAATTAATTAATTTGCAAATATTGTTTATCTATAAATATAATTAAGTTATAAATATTTTTTCTTTTTTATTGATTTTATAAATAATTGGATTTAATGTTTATTTATTTAATATTTTTTTCATTTAAAATAAATAATAAATGATTACCACCAAATTATTATTGAGAAATAATACAAAATAATTATTTTTATTACATTAAAATTAGTAAAATTTAGAATAATAGTAACTTTGAATTGAAATTCAACAATAATGTGATTGGAGTTGTTTTTTAAAGTTTGATTAAATTATTTGAGTTATCTTTTCATAAATATTTTGGACTTTTTTTTGAATGACTTCTTATAAAATAAATAATAAGTGATTATCATCAAAATTATTTTTATGTCATTAAAATTAATAAAATTTGGAATAAAAGTAATTTTGAATTGATATTCAATAATGTGATTGGGAATTTTTATAAATATTAGTAAATTATTTGAGTGATCTTTTCATAACCTTTTAAAACAATTTTTATTGTGATTGGCTTTCTATGATGGAGATAGTGTGTTTTATTCCATTTAAGAGAGAATGGAATCAACAATATTCAGAAATAAATAAAAATTGGAATAAAAGTGATTTTGAATTGAAATTCAATGATGTAATTGAGAATTTTTTTATAAATCTTAGTAAATTTTTTGAGTGATCTTTTCATAACTTTTACAAAGAATTTTTTCTTGTGATTGGATTTTTTTTATGGAGATAGTGTGCCTTATTCCATTTAAGAGAGAATGTAACCAACAATATTCAGATTGGATTTCTTCAACCCACAAGTCATGAGTGGGGGTATCTATAACACCAAAAGTGGGTAGAGCTTACACGTAGCTACAACTATTGTTGTATTTTCTTGCACATCCACAAGCATGAGTGTGTTCTTGTTGAGAGAAATATCAACACCATACTTTCACAACTTGACAAGGCACCATAGACTTGAATCTAGTTTAAAGTTATAACTATATTGAAGGTTTGTATTTAGTGTGTTTGCATCCCTGGGAAAGAGTCTTGATTCAAAAATTGTCTATAGATTAAACCACTTCATAAGAATGATTTTGACTTTGTAATGACTCATCATAGCCCTCAATCATGACAATTCTATCCTCTTACTCGACATCTATCAAGGAATTTAGGCTGTAGATGATAAGGTAGTTGAATAGAAGAGCCTTGATCATGATTTTGGTGCTACAAGACATGTTTTTTTTAAGATAACATTGAAGCCTAGATTACAAAAGAAGCAATTCTATATATCTTCTTATTTACTCATTTTGAATCCAATTCTTCCATCTAGCACACACTCGAAACAATGTCTGAAACCACATGTGTCTCATCATCATGTATCAACAACATCAATATTATCACTCTATCATAAGCCATTTAGACACATGTGTTAGCCTATATCTCATCTCATACGATTCATCCTTTATTCATTTCAAAACAAAGGTACAAAAAATGTTATTTTCCACCATGAACCACATGTTATAGTAAGCATGAGATGTCAAGGGATTCTTTGGGAATCATGGCTATGATTTCATTGAGGCAAAGCATAAAGTAAGGAACTTGTGTGAGGAATTATTAGTGGAACTACATATTTCAAGGTCAACAACTCTATAATCATGATCATGCACTTTTATACCTAAGATTTCCCCAACAATTCCAAGTCTTTTCTCTATCAAATAATCCATTAGTATATATTTCGGTGACAATTTTTATAGCCATCCCTCTCATGTTTGATTTCCTTGTGTAAACTCATAACTAACCCTAGGAGAAATGTAGTGTCCCTTCGTTGATCACCTCGCCATTCAATTGAATAACTTTCATGCAAAATAATAATGGAATCCACATCTTCATGTTCCCTTTGATATCCTATCATACACAAAGTTAGTTGTGTTCTCATAATGGCATCACCATGTTTTCCTTAAATCATGATTCATTACAATTAGTTCATGTATTGTATGAGGTTAGGGGAGAATCCTCAAGTGGCATTACTACTTCATTTCCACATGAAAATCTTCTCCCCTACCAAACCAAATATGGTTTTCCCTTCTTTTCATCTTCCTCATCCCCATCCTTAGCCCTTGTCGATATTTCCACTTTTCATTCAAATCTCCCATTTCCCTCCTCTATTGCATGCACCTCCTTAAACCAACTAGACTACATACTACATTTTTTCAATATTCTCTGCCATCCATGGCATATATCACTTTGGATCCATAATCATGACCTACTCATATTTTGCAATTTCCTTTTACAATGTAATGCTCGAAAATATGAAGAGTTTTGAGAGGGAATTTCATACTTGTGGTTAGACAACACATAATATTCTTCCTTCCATTCCTTAATGCATGTAGGTATAGATTTCATAAATTGCACTTTTATCAATAGTAACTAAAGTCAAGATCATCTTTTGCACTTAGATCTCACAAACAACCTATTAGGTGTCTCCTCCAAATTGTTTGGCTTGCAAACCACTTACCCAAACATCAACATCACTTCTACCTCCACCTTCATTGTTAATACCTTTCGAAATTATCTTTTAATCTTTAACTTGCAAACCACTTTCCCAAACATCAACATCATTTCTACCTCCACCTTCATTATTAATACCTTTGGAAATTTTCTTACAATCACTATAAGGATATGTCAATTTCCATAATAATAAAAATACAAAATGCATAATATAAATTCTAATCAACAATGAAAATACATAATGTTTATAATTATTTTCATTATTATAAAGTGTAATTGTTTCACTACTATACAATCTTTTTTTAAACTTTTTAGTTTTAAAAGAATTATTTTATTATAAAATCTTTTACTAAAAACTAAAAAGATGTATATCTTCTTACCTTACACAGACGCTACCTCGCAGTCAAAGGCAAAGAGAGAAAGTTTCTACTGCTCTACTTTAAAGATTGAATCCCTTACTTTGAAAATTGAATCCATTACTTTGGAAACTTCACCCTTCACAAAAGAGTTTGATATTTTTATTTATTAAAATTGTCTAGAATCTAAAACTGCGTCCGTCAAAGAGTAAAGATTTTTATATAAAAAATCACAACTCTGCAATCGGTGCTTTAATACCGACGTCTGGTATGACCAATGCCTCTTCAAATCTTTCTAGAGAATGACGCATTTGCACCTCAAAATACTCATATTAAATTTAATTTCAATGTATAAAGAAAGTATTAAATTAAATTTTAATTAATAATAATATTTAACAAGGTTGTTTTTTCTTACATATTAAGAAAATTTAAAATCTATTGTAACTTAATTGTCATTTAATAGTAGGGATAATTATCTTTTGTTGTTATCAGTAAAGGTATATGAGCTCATCATCTTTATTTAAGGAAAGCTAGGCCAACCAAACAGACTGTTAGTTAGTAAGACTGTAGATTTGCAGTTGTTTGTTGATTTGTGGATTAATTAATCTTTTAATTAAAAACCTTAATTATAAGAGTCCAAATTAAAAATGTTTTTAATTAAAAATCCTAATTATAAAGTTTGGAATTAAAGATGTTAACGTCATAGTGTCCTCTAAATCAAATTAATGGATAAGATTTTGAATCCTATCTTCATCACTTTTATGAACCTTTATCATTACTGATTTACAATTTCAAAAGCTCCCAGCCTAATTGCCAGGTTTGAGTGATTCACAGAGATTAGCGTATGTACAAAGCCCTTTCAATGATTAAAATAATAGTATTAAGAAATTATGGACATTCGTTTCAATATCTTCTACTCCATAACTCTATGCCGTGTGCTGTAATGTCTATTGTTGAACATATTAATTAAAAGTTGCGAGTTATACATTTACCTCAATTTACGGCAAGCAGGAGTGTTAATAAATGAGTCGATTTTTAACCTGTCTCGAGTTCCGTTATTCCGATAGAGTTAGTCCAATTTATTGTCATCTTAAATGTTTAAGTCAGTTCATTTCTACAGGAAGTCTCTGTGTTTGTCTTTATATGTTTTATATGTCTGAGTCTGTACATATAAAATTTTAGTTGATAGTTAGAAGCAACAATAGTTGTGAAGAAGTGGAAGCTCTGCACAGTATTGTGTTTTGTAATAGCAAGTAGTGTCCAAGTTGGTAATATATATTAAGTATTTTGTTGTTGAGATATTTATGAGTATTTGTGAGTTTTGTTGTGTTTAAACACTTTGAAACTATCTTCTCTATGTTTCTGAACAAGCTTAAGTAGGTTTATAAGTTCTCGAATCTGCACTAAAAGTATACATGTGAATTTATGTGCTAAGAGTGACACAATGTTGATTATATTACAAAAATGTGCTTTATTAAGTGTTATCATCACAACGAGCAGTCTATCGCGTAGTCTGGGAACTGTGCAGTAAGTTCTAAGAGCTCAGCAACTAAGTATTGTACCACACAGTCTTTGTAACTATGGCTCGTTGAGAGAGACTGCTTAATTTAGATCCGAGATCTGGTATCAGAGTAGGTTTCAAGAGAAATTTTAAAGAGAAGCAATTATGTTGTAAGGTGAAAGCATGGCTTCTACTTCAAATATGCAACCTCCCACTTTTACAGGTAAAAATTATGAGTTATGGTCCTTAACCACGAAGTCATTATTTTGGGGTCAAGATGTTTGGGAGATAGTTGAAAATGGCTATGTGAAACCAATAGATCATGTAGCATACAATGCTCTCACACAAGCTGAGAAGGATGCTTTGAAACGTCAAAGAAAGAAGGATGGAAATACAATGCTTTATATACATCAAGCCATGCATGAAAGCATACTCCCAAGAGTTGCATCAATAAAGCAGGCCAAAGAAGCATGGGACATATTACAAACTTCTTATCAAGGTATGAACAAAGTGAAGACTTCAAAATTACAAATTCTTAGAAGAGATTTTGAAACTTTCTCAATGAAATATTCAAATTCAATAGAATTCTTTTACACCCATGTTATTGGGCCGATAAATTAGATTAAGTCTTATGGAGAAACCATAGAGGATATGAAGGTGGTTGATAAGGTACTTAGGAGTATTCCTCTTAAATTTGATCCTCTTGTTATGAATTTGGAAGAGAACAAAGAAATGAGTTAGTTTAGTCTAGATGAGATGCACACCTCCCTCATTAACCATGAACACATATTAAATACATCAAATATGTCATTAGAAAATTCATTTTCCGCGTAGTCATCTATAATCCTTGAAAGAGGAAGGGGGAGAGTTAACTCTAGAGGCATATGAAGGAGTTTTGCTGGAGGAGGACACAGTAGCGATCCTGCAAACACTAGTGGTAGAGGTCAATATCAAAATACCAGTCAGTCAAGTGGTCATAGATTTGATAAATCAAAGATTCAGTGTCATCACTGTAAAAAACATGTTCATTATGCATATGAATGTAGGAAGAGACAGTATAATCAGAACATGCAAGGCCAAGATGAGTTGAATAGAGAAAATACTCCCTCCATCCCTATGTTTATGGCGCGCGTTGAAGAAATGCCTATAATTTTCCGAGTTGAATGCAATGTTTCTCAAGAAAGTCCATGTGACATATGGTATTTAGACTCAAGATGTAGTAATCACATGACATGAAACTTAGAATTTTTTTCTAGTTTGGATATGTCCGTCCAAACTAAAGTTACACTTAGAACCAATATCTAAGTCACTATCTTGGGTAAATAAAGTATTAACATTTTAACTAAATAAGGGGAGAAAAAGGTTCTCCCTGATGTATATTATGTTTCTGGCCTAAAACATAACTTGATGAGCACATGATAGTTGTTAAAAAAAGGGTATAGAATCTACATGGAAGATAATCACTGTGTGATTTTGGATAGAGTATCCAAGAAACCAACATATTACAAGAATTCAAATGAAAAACAATAGAATGTTTCCATTGACATTGAAGCCAACCATGAAGAGAAAAACAATGCAAGTTGTCTATGACACCAAAGATGTGCACTTTGACACTGCATTTAAAGCAGAAAGCGAAGAAGTAAGTGTACGTTGTTCTAAAGAAGAAAAAGGTAGTGCACATGCAGTTTCAAGAAAGAAGAAGACAATGACGTAAAGTTGCATGAAACATTCCAATTTGAAGTGCAGGATGATTCCTGGCTGTGGCATTTCATATTTTGAAATTTAAACTTTGGAGGTCTGGAGATGCTACATACAAAGCATATGGTGAAAGGATTGTCATTAATTGAAAGACCAGAAAGAATATGCAAATGTTGCATCTTTGGAAAGTAGCGTAGAGAGTCATTTCCAGTTGGCAAGTCATATAGAGCAAGAACTCCATTGGAAATTGTACATTTATATATCTGTGGACCAATGAAAACACCATCTATAGGAGGAAGTACCTATTTTATTACATGTATTGATGATTTCTCAAGAAAAAACATGTATTTATTTCCTAAAACATAAATATGATGCATTTGGTTGTTTTCAAAAGTTCAAATCACTTGTGGAGAAACAAAGTGGTCATTACATCAAGGTTCTAAGAACCGATAGAGGAGGTGAATATGTTTCAAGAGATTTTCTAAACTTTTGTAAAGTTCATGGAATTCACAAGCAATTCATTGTGCGGTATACACCACAACAGAATGGTGTCGCAAAAATGAAGAATCAAACCATCATGGAAATAACATGCACTATGTTGGCAGCCAAACATTTGTCAAATGAATATTGGGATGAGGCAGTAGCAACTACAATGTACATCATGAGCATATTTCCTACAAAGAGTGTGAAAAACAAAGTTCCTCAAGAACCCTGGACAAGTATGAAGCATAATGTTGTGATCATAAAAGTTTTTGGTTGTGTTGCATACACACATGTTCTAGATGAGCTGAGAAAGAAGTTAGACAAAAAAGGATAGAAATGTATATTTGTTGGGTACTCTAAAGATACAAAAGCATACAAATTGTATGATCTTATTGCAAGAAAAGTTATAGTCAACCACGATGTCCAATTTGTGGAGAATGAAGCATGGGATGGAAGTATAGAAATGACAGTTAAAATTATTGATGTTATTGGGCATGAGGACATGGAGGATGAAGTGGTTCAAACACCAATTATAAGCCAGTGCCCAGTTCCTTCCACTCCTAGAAATATGACACAAACTACTTCAGTGATATCTACAGGTGCACAATCCACACCTAGAGCGCAACAAACTCCAGCAAGCAGTCTAAGTAGTTCTACATCTCCAGATCCAACATTGGCAAGTCTGTTACCAAGGAAGACAAGAATTATGCATGACATCTACAATTTTGATACAACAAATTCATTCTCAATCTTTGCTCTGTTTTCACAAATAGATGATCCATTAACTTTTGAAGAAGCTCTTAAGGATAATGTATGGGCACAAGACATGGATGAAGAAATTAAATGCATAGAGAATAATTAGAGATGGAAATTGGTAGATGTACCTGAGGACAAGGATGTAATAAGTGTCAAGTGGATTTATAAAACCAAGAAAGATGTAGATGAAAATTTGCAGAAGCACAAGGAAAGATTAGTTGCAAGGGGTTTTACACAACAACCTGGAATATATTTCAATGAAACATTTGCACGCCAGTTGCGCATATGGACATAGTCAGAACCGTTTTGGTCATTGTTGCGCAGAAAAAAATTATTGTTTATCAAATGGATGTAAATTCAACATTTTTGAATGGTCATTTAGAGGAAGAATCATATGTGGAACAACCACAAGACTATGAGATTCTAGGACAAGAAAACAAAGTATACATATTGAAGAAGGCATTGTATGGATTAAAGCAAGCTCCCAGAGCTTGGTACAGTCGCATAGATTCCTACTGTTGGGCTCCAATCTACTGATGTAAATTAGAGTGTATTTAATTGTCAATCTGGTGTCTGTAAGACTTAGAGACACATCCAAAATGTATGGACTTAGAGATAAATTTAGCTCTTTAAATATAAATAATTCAAAAGCTAATCTAACTGCTGAGTATGAAAGAAATGTTAAGCTTCTTTACAGAAGGTGTATTCATAGATATCTTGCCATTAATCAACAAGCTAAAGTAAAAACATTCAACTAAATTTAAGCATTCAAATCACTAAGCATTCAAACTAGTTTAGAGGCTTGTAAATGTTAGAAAGACTAAACCCTTTTACAAGAGATGCATTCTTTTCTTTCCCACATTCATCAGCAACATAACTAATTTTGAAATCAAGTAAAACACAACAGCATTACTTACAACAAAATGTAAAGTAAACTAAATCTCATACCAAGATTTACTTGAAAAGAATGAAAAAGGAGAAGTGTATTAGCTTGGCAAAGGGGGCCCTCTAGTGCTTCACTTGTACACTTAGAGTTGTCTCAGTTAAAAAGGAACTTCCAGCAACATTCACATAATCATCTCATAAACATCATCAAGAACAAAACACCAAACTGATCTTAAGACTGAAAATTCAAAGTTTTCTTCATTAGCATAAGATATCATACTAGTCCATGTATTGAAGTATTTATAGAAAAACGTTTGTAACTGAAAATACTAAAAAGAATCCTAATCTAAGGATGAGATCCACAAAATATACTAAGAAGGTCAAATCCCTCCTTTAGATCCACAAAATATGCACAAATCCCAAGAAAATCTAAAACTGTCCATAATTTTCTGCTAAAACAGGGTATTTTCTGTTGAAATGGCCCTGTTTGACCAACGTTGACCAAAAACCTGGAAATCTCAAATCTCGAACCTGATAGATATTCATCCATCCTTGTACATCAAGGATCATGACACATGTCTCTGATTTCACCCATCTGTCCTAAAAGTACACGAACCTTGGAGCAATTACGGGATTTAGTCAAATCCTATCATTTCTGATAAATTTTTAAGTTTAATGCTAAAAATTCAAAAATTCAATTCTTAAGCTAAGGAATGATAAATGTACCTTGCATAGGCTATTTTATGGAAAATATGGAATAAAATGAATGCAACATGGATGGTTTTGGAGACAAAAGTATGATTTGTGAAGTGAAAATAAACATAAAATGGTACTCAACATCTCCCCCAAGAGGAAGACTTTGCATGTCCTCATGCACAAAAAAATGTTCTTGAACTCCTGTCAATAATCTTCTGCCACCTCTGCCACCTACAATAATGTATCCACATTGGCTTGAGTTGTATGAAGAACTTTTAACCTCTGATATTTTTCCTTGTATGCTTGTTTTTGCTGAAGCCATTTGTATGCTTGTTCAGAGATCAACTTATTTCTCTTTTGAAGCTTCTTATTCTTCTTCTTCAGTTTTTCATTTTCCTCCTAAGTTTTATGGCTTTGAGTCCTCAACATTTCATTTTTTGTTTTCAAATATCTTTCCAGGACCTCTATTTCTTTGATCTTTTTCTTCATCTTTTTTATTTTCTTGTCTTTCTTATCAAGCCTTGATGTGGACCCACCAACTATTTCTTCTATTTGTTCTACTTTCTGTGGTGATTGAGTTTCATCTTTCATGTCTTCAATTAATTGTTTCACCTCTTCTCTCATTTTCTCATATGTGGAAGTCTCTTGTTTTTCAAAATCATCATCTTCTAATGATTGTGCTTTCCCTTCCTCTTTTTGTTTCTCTAAAGTCTGAATGTGTGCACACTATGCTTTTTGTGCTTCATTGTCACTTTCTTTTATTTGTCCTTTTTGGACTTGTTGGCGTTTTCTTGATTTCCTTTCATATGTGGTGAAAATCTTATCTTTTTCTTGGAATTATTTTTCCATTTTCACTATACTTCTTGTTCTTCTCCTCTCCATAGGTTGTTTTGAGCTTGTTTCCTTGGGTGTTGCATTTCCTCCTCATCATCTGTCACAATCAAGATATGTTCTTCTTCTATTTTCCTTTCCACTGTTTCAAAACCATTTCCAATGATAAACTGCTGCCATGGCAAGTTTTGTTTTTGAGTTCATGTGTGATGATCATTTTGATGAAGTTGTAGTGGTATAGACTTTTTTCTGTATTCCTCCCTTGTTTTTGAACAGCCTTAGCCATCTTATAAAGGATTTACAGTAGAAAGTAGGGCATGTTAATCTCGCAGTCACTCTTTAAATGTTGCAGCAATTTGATGTGATACAGGTAGACAATACTAAACCTTCCTTCACAAGTAATAAATTTCTGGATGAGATAGGTTAATTCATCCCAAGTATTAATCAACCAAATTCTTGGAATTCCTTTTTTCCAATTTACTGCTACAACCCTAGATCTGGATACAAAAGGTGTCCATGATTTGTCTTTAAAGTGTTTATTTTTGAAGTATCTTTCTCCAGTTTGAGGTAATCCAGTGATCTGTGCAATTACATCTTTAGAAATTCTAATGGTGATGTTACCAACAGTGGCCTTTTCCCCATTAAATGAACAAACAAAATCTAAAGCAACCTTCTTACAATATCCATCAAGCTTCTCAAAGAAAGATATCCACTGATTTTTTTTCAAGAATTTCTAGACAGACTTTGTGAATTTTTTATGAATCAAACTGCTCTGGTTCATATCTAGATACCATTCTTTCAAATTGAAGAGAAAGACCCTGGAAAATATGTCACTGCTTATACAAAAAGGATGTCTACCCCTGTTCTTCAAGCAAAAATTTCAACCATGTATATTCTTTCAACAACTGTTTTGAGCTTTTCAAACTTGTAGACTTTGTTTTAATTCAATTCTGTGCATGTTCTTTCACCAAGAATTTTCTGTTAACATAAAGAAAATCTCATCATTCCTTTAATTCCTAAATTGTTCTCTATTTTTAACCATAATTTTTTTTATGAAAGGGCATACCTGGCAATTCAATCTGCAATTTTAAAACTTCTATGCCTTCTTGTTGAAACCCAACTCTGTTTTTCTTCTTACAATCAACCTCTGCTAGAAATGAATTGTTTCTGTTCTCAAAACCGTTCCTCAGGAAGTCGAATTTGGTGTTCATCTTAACAAATCATTAACATTGAATTCTAACTTACCTTTCCTTGGCCGACTCCTTCTTGAACATGTTCTCTTCTCATTGGTTTATGAATTCACCTCCCACATATTTCCTCAATGCCACGATTTATCCATAGGGAGAAAATGGTGTATGTTGACAGTGAAATTGTCAACATACAATTCGTTGTTTATCATAAAATTCGGGCTGGGTAGGCATAGGAAGGAACAATTTGCTAGAAAGTAGGGATTCTCGATTTGGTATGGCGCTGGAGTGGAGAAGGATGTGTTAGCATGAGAATAAGGAATGCGTTGGAGCGGGAAGGTAAAGTATAACACAGGAATGCGTCGACAGTTCGAATCTGGGGAGCGTCCAAGTGAAACAACAACATATGGAAAGAGGTGAAGCTACAACACTTTTTAGGAGAAGAAAAACGTTGTGGGGGAAACTTAACAAGGGTATCATGGTTAAAAATGCATTTTTACAGCCTTTAAATGATCAATCATAGCTGAATATGCCCCTTTCAAATTCATTATACCTCTCTTGTTTATGAAATTCCACTCATTTTATTGTAATCATCACAGGAAATGGTTTCAAACGTGTTCACCTTATGACTTCACTTTGACTTATAGCTCCCTGATTTATTTTCCTTTGAATAACTATTCAACTTATAACTCCAAATGCATTTTCCATATGACCCTTATTTTCATTTTGAAGCAATCATCAACTTATGTCTCCAAATGTATTTCCATAAAACAGAGCATTGTATAGTTGACATATTCAAAACAATGTGTTTGTATAATCAGTTTGATAACTTGTTTTGAAAATGTTTGTAAATATTTTTAGGTTGGAAACAATATAAATATTTACAAGAATAACCTTATTTCTAATCATGCTCTTGTTTTTTGATCTTGAAAACCTAATTTCTCCTTATAGCTCCCATGGAGACCAAATTGGTTTCTTTGAGTACCATATTTTATGCTTTGAGGGTGTATGAGATGAAGTGATGAAGAGGTAGTGTAGGGGAAGGGGAAGATAGGTGTTTATCATTGCTAGCTTATGAAGAATTTCCAAAATTTTAAAGCATTAAAAAGAAAAATTTATACTAACTTGTTTGTTGCTCATTGTGTTGGTGATGTTGCTTGGTTGAAGCTGGTTGGAATGTTGCTGCAATTCCTCACTTATGACAAATTTGATGAAGTTCTTCTTAGATTCCTTTGCTTAGTATCTTCCTCAGGTCCCTCTGCTATGATGAATTTGATATGCATTGCATTTTTTTTTTCTCAGGTTCCTTGCTGGATACACTTCTTCAGGTCCCTCTGTTGGATGTACTTCTTCAGGTCCCTCTATTGGAATATATGTTTTTTTAAATGAATGCTGACATCTGTAGAAGGCTTGGAAGGTCTACAAAAGCTCAGAAATTTATACCTTATCCCCCTCAGCCTTATTTATTGACTTGTCCTCAAGTCTTTTACACAAAAACCTTCAAAAACTTATATGTACAAATGTAGTCAAGAAAAATTCATGCTGTAAATGAAACTAGAATGTGAAAAAAATTTTTTTTGGAGAATTTTGATTGGCCAAGTTGCCTTGGTTTTCCAATGAAAATTCGAGTTTATATTGTGTCAGTTGCCTAGGTTTTCACAACTAAACTCCCTT
>JASDQU010109589.1:6882-16986 GCA_032191745.1 Picea mariana | reverse complement strand
AATGGTGCACACAGATCTCACGCACATGCTTGAACTGTCTAGGTAAGGGATCTGAAAACAACACCAGACAAAGGTTGATCATGGACAGTCACGAGTTCAGAAAAAGGATGGCGAATTGGAAGGTTGAACCCCCAGACTCAGGTGATGGATGGAGAAATGCATAACTCCCAACACATCTTATTCCTATGGTTTTAACTGCATGCGCCTGGGTCGACACATGTCACCCATGAAGCTGCATGCGCTCCATCAGCATGCATTCCTCTCCAGGAACTTAGGACAAAACATATACATTTACACACTACTTTGGAATAATAATAAATTATTATTCCCAAGGGCTTAAGCCCCCAATATTAGCCCCTCTTTCTTACCTTTCAGACCCCTCTCCCTTACCCAAGCTTTGTGGAAGCTTAGCCCCCCATCACTCATTCATCGTGGTCAGTCCACACACAGAGATGTTTATCTTTTATTAATAATGTGCATAATTACATGTACAAAATCAAGCTCTTGGCCTTTAACACTTAGGCTCTCAGGCCTAATAAACACATAAGCCTATCATCTTATCAGTACTCGGATCACATTCCTACAAAGAATGATTACAATAGGGCTCGTCCTTTGGGATATTATAATCCCCTCCCCTTATTTTTTCATTGTCCTCAGTGAAACTTTCACACAACATCCGCAGGATTTTCAAAATCTTAAAAAAGATGCGGGTATTCTGCCCGCATAGCATCCTCATGCTCCCATGTTGCGTCCTGAGGATCGTACCAGGTCCACTTGACCTTTACAAGCCCTATAGCTCGATTCCAGAGATGTTTTCTTTTCCTGTCCAATATGCACACATGATGCACTTGCAGGACACCTTCTTGCTCCACCTGAATCACATTCCAATCAATAACATGATTAGCATCAGGTATATATTTCTTAATAAATGAAAAATGAAACACATTATGTACACTCATGGGTGCAGGTAATGCAAGCATATATGCAACTAGCCCAATCCTTCCTAGGATTTCAAATGGCCCACAAAATCTGGTTGCCAACTTGGAATAGTTTCCCAGCCTTAGGGAACTTTTGTTAGCTTTCACTTTCAGGAAAAATTTCAGGAAAACATGGTCACCCACTTTAAAATCCACGTGGGTTCTATTTTTATCAGCATAAATTTTCTACCTGTCCTAGGCAACTTTCAAATTATGCTTAATTTTTAGCATTTGCTCTTCCATTTCCTTGGGCAACTTTGGCCCAACTACTACTTTGTTAGTTGGATTATCCTAGCTTACTAGAGTATTGCACATTCTGCCATAAAGTGCTTCAAATGGGCTCATCTTCAATGATGATTGATACCCATTGTTGTAGGTGAATTCTACCAAGTGCATGTAGTCTTCCCATTTCGATGGTTTGTCCATCACATACATTCTCAGTATGTCTTCTATCACTCGATTCACCCGCTTTGTCTACCCATCCGACTCATGATGGTAGGCTGTACTGAAATTTAGATTCCTTCTGAATCCCTTGAATAACCCCTTCCAGAAATTTGAGGTAAATTTTGGGTCTTTGTCAGACACAATTATCTTGGGAATTCCGTACAATCGTGCCACTTCCTTCATAAAAATATCAATAACATCTGTTGCCTTATGAGTAGTCTTTAGTGGAATAAAATGGGCAACTTTCGTAAGCTTGTCCACCAACACCATGATTGAGTCATGCTTCTTGTATGTTCTGGGAAATCCCATGATGAAATCCATTGTCACCACTTCCCACTTCCACTCAGGAATGGGTAAAGGTTGCAACAACTCTGCTAGGTGCATGTGCTCAACTTTAACCTTCTAGCACTCCATACATCTGGCGATGTATTCAAAAATCTCTTTCTTCATACCTGGCCAGAAATAATGGCTCTTGACTACTGCCACAGTTTTTTGATATCCAGGGTGCCCTGCATAAGGGACATTATGCATTTCATGCAAAATTATATGTTTCAAGTCCTGGACATTAGGTACGTAAATTCTATTCTTGTACATAATTATTCCATCAACACCTAGTTTATAAATCTCCACTTTATGTGGCATATTACCTTGCTGTAGCTTTGCTACCAAATCTCTGTATTGCAAATCTGTATTTGCAGCCTCCAAAATTATGCCCTTTATATCAGTTTGGTACATGCTAATGGTTGTAGCATGTAATATGTTCACCTTTCTGCTGAGTGCATCAGCCACCTTGTTTTCCTTCCCTTTGATATGCTTGATATCAAAGTTGTATTCACACTGAGCTATCCTTGAGAACCCTGTGATAAACCTTCTGTAATAGCCCGCTATACCCATAAAGAATATAACTTCTGCCACATTCCTTGGCAATGACCATTCTCTGATGGCCTCAACCTTCTCAGGATCCACGACGATCCCTTCTTTTGAAATAATATGCCCCAAGTAATGGATCTGTTTCTGATAAAATGATCATTTTCTCAACTTGACATATAGCTGGTTCTCTCTTAGCACTTGCAACACCATCCTCAGGTGTTGTTCATGCTCTTCCTCTGACTTGGAATACACCAGAATGTCATCCAGGAAGACTATGACAAACTTGTCTAGATAGTCCTTGAACACACCATTCATCAAGCACATAAAAACAACATGTGCATTCGACAACCCAATCGACACCATTGTGAACTCGTAATGACCATACCTTTTTCTAAAGGCGGTCTTGTTGATGTCTTCATCCTTTATTCTTACCTGGTGATATCCCGATCCGAGATCTATCTTCGAAAATATCTTCGCATCCTTCAACTGATCGAAGAGGTCATCAATCCTTGGTAGAGAGTACTTGTTCTTGATAGTTACTTTGTTCAATTGTCAGAAATTGATGCAAAAACTCAACGTTCCATCATTCTTCTTCATGAATAGAACTGGGGTACCCCAAGGCGACACGCTTGGGCGAATGTACACCTTCCTCAAAAGCTCTTCAAGCTGCAATTGAATTTCTTTCAGCTCTGGTGTGCTCATTTTATAAGGAGCTTTCGACATTGGAGCTGCTCCAGGCATCAAATTTATAGAGAAATCGATATCTCTCTTCGGAGGTAGTCCGGGTACCTCTTGAAATACATATTCAAACTCTTTTAGTACCGCATGGTCTCTAATATTTGAGACCTCATCCTTAGATGCTTCCTCCATATGGGTTGCAAACAACTGACAACCTTTCCTGTAGCATTTCTTTAGCTGTAATGCTAAAATTTCTGTGACAACTACAACTCTGGGAATTCCTTGGACTGTTTTTTGATTCCCCTCCTCATCCAGGAAAGTAAATTCCTTGTTACGATAGTCCAGAAGGGAATGGTTCTGGTCCAACTAGTCCATCCCAATTAAATAGTCATAAGAGCCTAAAGGTAGAATATTCAATTCATCCTTCGTGTTCAATCCTTTCATGTCCAGAGGACATGACTTAACCAACTCAGTGACTTTCCTCTTGGTTCCTGTAGCCAACTGCACTAACTAAGATTTTTTATGTTTGCTTCTTGATAAATCCAAACCTTCCACCACTCTAGGATCTATATAACTATGGCTAGCCCCTAAATCAATTAAAACAGTAAGAGGTCGGTTGTTAATCATACCTTCCACTTCAATCATGTGCAATTGAAATTCAGCTTGCTTGTTGTCCAGGGCTGCGTAGATCCTTGGAATTCTACTGCCCATGTCCTCCATTGTTTCAGTTTGTTGAACATTGTGGATGGCTCTCGCTTTATCATTTCTTTTGGGGCAATCTATGTACCTATGGTTTCCTTTACAACCCCAACACTCCATAGGTGTCTTCCTTGGCAATTGTCCACCCACTTCAGCCTTTCTGGGCTCTCTAAAATATGGTTGTCCCTAAGGACTGTTTTTGATTAAGGGAGGCTTGTTTCCCTTCTTCCTCTGCTACTTCTTGAACTTCTTCTTCTCTTCCCAAGCCTTCTGGAAGGTAGGATTTTATCTCTGTTGTTCATATAAACATTTCTCTCTTCTTTTTGTTTCTTCCATAGAATTAGGGTCATCATACTGAATCTTGTCACCAATAGAAGGTGGTAATCCACTTAGATACCTCTGAATCTTGACAGTCTCCTCCTTAATGAATGAAACATACTTCAGCAGTTCCAAAAATCTTTGCTCGTATTCATCAATCGTCATGTTGCCCAGCTTGAGTTCAAAGAACTCTTTCATCTTTCTTTCATAATATATTTTAGTCAAATATTTATTCTTGAAATACCTCTTGAATTCCTTCCAAGTGATATCTTTCTCTCTAATGTGTTGCACTTGCACAAGCTGATCCCACCACATGGATTCTTTTCCTTTCAGTTGATACATCAAAATTCTTCCTTCGGCATGAGAGGAATAATTCTGCAATTGGAAGTACTTCCTCATGCCTAGAAGCCATCTCTCGACATCTTCTTCCTTCTGGTGTTCTCCATCAAATGTGGGAGGCTTAATCTTATTCATTTCTCCTTTCAGTTCATCCACTCCAAACCTCCTATGATTTATGGTAGGAGATGGGCTTGAACTACCATGTGTTTCTTTACTGGAATGCTTTAGGGAGTGATGACGATGTCCGCTAACACTCCTCGATATTCTTTTCCTCTCAGGGGTCCTGCGACTCCCTGTTTGGCTTGAGTCACTCTCTTTTTCCAATTTATTTTCAATCCTATCCAAGCTCCACAACAACTTCAAGTTGAATTCACATTGTTGAACCCTGGATTTCATGAGCTTTCTTCTATCATCTCGACGAGACTAGGCATCTTTCTACAATCTTTCAATGATTTTCATCATATGCCCTTCCTTATCCATCTCCTTTCCGTGCCCATTGGAGTTCAATCCTTCGACTCCCAAGTTGACATCCATTCCTTTTCTTTCATTCTTTGAACTAGAGGCAATTCACGCCTCTTCCATTTCTTTGCACTCAGCAGCAACTCTGACCGGTTCTATCCCTTGTCAACTTCTGCAATCACAACGTGTAGACAACCAGAATTTGTCAGGCCATCTTTCCTTAACAAATTCCACACATTCAAAACCAATCCAATTCTAGGAAAATGTTTCGACTTCATGAATATTTTGAGCTTTGCTTGACTCTGTAACTTTTGGGCAATATCCCCCCCTTTCTTAGTCCCCAACCCATGCGATCACGAGCTGTGACCAAACGCTAAACCAATATCTATTGAGTTATGGTTACCGAACTCACGACATCGGGTGGATCAACGGTCCATGTGTACACAAAATCCAATGGTTGGAACCCACTGTGATCCTTCTTTCATCGAAGTTTTGAGACTTCGGGGTTTCAAGACTTCGGACCTCGGAGGTTCCCACACTTGTTTCCTCCAAATCTTCCGACATCCGAAATTCTGATTTACTTTATCCCCTTTGGGCCCACGTCACATAGTTGTTTCCAACAACCACGGTGGAACGTGGCATTCTTAGGAGGGTCCACATCACCTTCAGCGATGTCATCAGGTCCTACCACGTTCACTTTTCTTTTCAGGAGTTCGGGTTTCGAGAGTTTGTGCATCCACACATCTCGCTTTTTTCGATAGCCGAAATCACAAAATTGCGATTTACTTTCCGCTTGAGCCAACGGTCAAGTTTTCTTCCTTCGATCTATGGTGTAGATCGTTTCAGGACTTCAGAGTTTTGGGCATCGGGATTTCATGCACCAACACATCTTGCTTTTCCCGATAGCTGAAATTGTGATCTACTCCTTCGCTTGATCCTACGGTCAAACTCTTTCCTTGTGATCTACGGAGTAGATATTTTCAGCACTTCGGAGTTTCGAGCATCGGGAGTTCGTGCCTCAACACATATCACTTTTCTCGATAGTTGAATCCCTGAAAGGTTTCTAGGATAACTCTCCTACACCTTCTCCAGATCTGACGGTCATGAGGGATCTCCTTTCCTCCCGACCAGATCCAATGGCTCCAACACTTCGTGTGTTGCGCTCTCTCTCTCTCTGGCCAAATACCACACTAACTGCAGTTTTGTAACACGGCCAAGCAACCCCTTGGCACTCAAAAATAATATAAGGTTCAAAGTTAGTCCCTCTAGACACAATTTCTACCTGAAACCTTGGGTCCAATGGCCCCTTATCTGGCCCATTCAGGCTCAACGTTGAAAACCTTGGCTCTGATACCAAAATACAACATCCCTGACCCTCCAAAGGCCGAGAAATGCTACCAACACTTATGAATTTAGACCTTTCAATCTCTGATACCAAAATGTAACATCCCTGACCCTCCAAAGGCCAGGCAATGCTACCAACACTTATGAATTTATCCCTTTAAAGCTCAGATACCATATTGTAACATCCTCCGGGTTGTCAACCCACGTCAAGAGTAATGCTACTATGGAATAACACTTATATAACATGCATTTAAATGAATTCAATACATGAACATGGAGTAAGCACATGATTACTGCTAGCATACATAATCCATGGAATTGACAATAATTCATATGCACAACATAATACATGATAACATATAAGCATCACAGGCATGCAAAACATAATATTAAGCACAAATTGATACTTATCTTTGAAACTAGATGTAATTCACCAACTGCATGTAGACCTTCCACTAACCTCCCAGCCTTAGATCGCATTTCTCATCACTCTCAGAAGTAGGTCACCCCTGAGCTAGGACTAAGCTCCACCGGGTAGGAAATCCTAGGTTAGGCAAGGTCAATGGGAAGACACCCAGTTACAGAGGAAGGATTTTCTCCCAAGAGTCACTTATTCCCACTACTCACAGACTCTCATTCCCCACATGCCTGTCCCACCCTAGGAGTATACACCTTCACTGTCACCAAGACAGTCCTTCGGCTGCTAACCTCCCTTGCCTTGGGCTTCAGCAACAGACCAGACTAGAAGTCTCAGAGTTCTGTAGCATCTACAGGACCCCTTCAAGGAGTTCTTACTTCCTCAACACAATCTCTCACCTGGAGAGAGTTGCTCACAGGTTTGGCAACCTCTTATTGTGACCAATTCCAACACAGTGAGGACACAACAACAAGGCTCAACAACGCACAGTTAATGGAAGCAACCTCACATGTTCAGGAATTATGCTGCCACAACAACACGGAACAGACTCACGGTTATGGTTTCGGGATTGCGTAAGTGTGCACAAAGATCTCACGCACAGGCTTGAACTGTCTAAGTAAGGTATTTGAAAACAACACCAGACAGAGGTCGATCATGGACAGTCACGAGTTCAGATGGAGGATGGCGAATTGGAAGGTCGAACCCCCAAACTCAGGTGATGGATGGAGAAATGCAGAACTCCCAACACGGCTTATTCCTATGGTTTTAACTGCATGCGCCTGGGTCGACACATGTCGCCCATGAAGCTGCATGCGTTTCTCTCCAGGAACTTAGGACAAAACATATACATTTACATAGTACTTTGGAAAAATAGTAAATTATTATTCCCAAGGGCTTAAGCCCCCAATATTAACCCCTCTTTCTTACCTTTCATCCCCCTCTACCTTACCCAGGCTTTGTGGAAGCTTAGTCCCCCATCACTCATTCATTATGGTCGGTCCACACACAGAGATGTTTATCTTTTATTAATAATGTGCATAATTACATGTACAAAATAAGGCTCCTGGCCTTTAACACTTAGGCTCTTTGGCCTAATAAACACTTAAGCCTATCAACTTATCAATACTCGGCTCACCAGGCTACAAAGCATGATTTACAAAACATGATTACAACAACGCTCGTCCTTTTGGATATTACATCATATGTACTATCTTTTTAAAGGGGATTTTAGATGAAAATTTGGATGCTCTTAATCTAATGGGGGAAGGGGATATTTCTCACTTGCCTTTCCCTAAAATTGTTGAATTATGTAAGAAATATTTAAGAGGAAAATCTAAACGAGGTCGAGGACAACAAGATATTGTGACTAAGGCAACCAAATCAATTTCAAATGGTGTAACTAAATCAGAATTAGAACATTTGTTTGAGGATTTTAAAACTGATCTTATGAATTCACTTGGTTCACAAATTGACACATTAAAAGCTAAAAAGAAACATGATGAACAAGATCAAGTATTATCCATCTTTTGTGCTAAGTGTAGGAAGAAACATGCATTGAAAGACTGTCCTTTAGACAACATTCAAATTTGTGGACCGTGTAAAGATAACCATGCAACTGATGATTGTCTAAAGTTGAAAGAATTGATAGATACTCACATGGAAGAAGGACAAGGAATGAAATCTCTTTAATACTTAGCACCAAGAAGACCTTGGCAACCACGTTTCATAGGTATGTCTCAAAATTCTGCTCCTCAATTCTCTCAACAGTTTCCTCAGAATTTTCAATATCCTATTCAAAATTCATGGAATGCTCCTATGCCTTGGCAAGCTTGGCCTCCTCAGTAGAACCAAAACCAACCTCCTCAAGTTTGGTGAGGATATTCTTATGGAAATCAAACATATCAACAACCATACCAATACCAACAACAACCCTTTCCTTATCAACAATTCCAGTAGAATCAACCACAAAACTCATAATCTCAGCAATCATTACCTGTACCACAACTAACCCAACCACAACAATTTCAAATACCATCTAAGCAACCTCCACCCATACCAACTCAATTACCATCCCAGCCAATATCAAATCCTAATAACAAAGTGGAAAAACACATGTATAACGTTGATGAAGGAACACAATTTTCTACATCCTCAATCCTTCCTCTTCAAAACATCCACTTAAGGTCTGGAAAAGTTTTAAAAAAGGAATCTCCTGTTATCATAGAAGAACAGATAGAAGACGAGAGGATTCTTGCAAAATCTAACACAGAAAAATTATAAATAGATAATCAAATTCAGAAGGGTAAAACAATAAATACCCAAACACCTCCTTTTCCAGAAAGGTTAGTTAAGGAAAAACTATCAATTTCTCTTCCTGAGTTTTATGTCTTAGATGAATTAAAGAATGTTTATGTGAAAATTCCTTTATTGCAAGCTATCAAAGATATCCCAATCTATATAAAATCAATCAAGGAATTATGTTCAAAGAAAACTGGCAAAAAGAAGGATCCACCAACAATTCATGTAATTGGAAATTTAGCAGATCTAATGTCAAATACTATTTCAGATGAAAAATATGTTGACCCAAGAATTCCAATGGTAATAATAACAATCAACAATTTTTCAATCTCTAAAACATTAATTGACTTAGGAGAAGCTATCAATGTGATGACATTAGAGACAATGAGATATTTGAATCTGCAAAATCTTTGACCAACCACTACAGTCCTAGAATTAGCTGATAGATATAAAGTAGTGCCATAAGGTATACTTGAAGATATCACAGTTTCTTTGGATTCTTGGGAGTATCCAGTAGATTTCTTAGTTCTTCAACCAAAATCTAATCTAGGAGGCCATCCATTGATTCTTGGAAGTCCTTGGTTGGCCACAGCTGATGCTTTCATTGGTTGTAGAACAGGGAATATGATTATTTCACATGGAACTGAAAGGAAACATATCACACTTTATCCTCCTGCTCAAAAACCTCCTGTAATAGATCAATTACCATGGCTTGATGAAGCAAAACAACAACAGGAAGAAGTGATTCAACCTATCTTAAGTATTAATCAAGCTTTTGATTTTAGAGAGGAAAATAATGAAGATCTGTTAGACTATTTTATTTCTGAACCAAATATCTCCGAACAATTGAGAGACATACAATACATTGCTGCAGATCAGGTTTTAGGAAAAAAAATTCAGGAAAATTGCACAGTCCATTCTTTAGAATCAACATTTAATGGATTTTTTCCCATTATCTCAATAACAAATTCTCAAAGCAAAATAATTGAAATCAGTTCTGGGAAATATTTGAATATTGGTGCAAATCTTGAACCATCTCAGGAAGAACAATTGATTGCATTATTAAATAAATATCATAAATCATTTGCTTGGGAATATACTGATATGCAAGGAATTCATCCCGAGACATGCACTCATCATATCTACATAGAGGACAACATAAGACCTCTAAGGCAACCTCAACGAAGAATGAATCCAATGTTGAAAGAGGTAGTTAAAGAAGAATTGCAAAAATTATTACAGGTAGGATTTATCTACCCT
>JASDQU010109588.1:155214-183003 GCA_032191745.1 Picea mariana | reverse complement strand
AAAATTAAAAACATTTTCTTTTTTAAGAAACTTTGTATTCGAAAATATTGGCATTCAAGTACTGAAAAAGAATGAATAGAGAATTTACATTGTTCATGATTGTTTGATGTTGCATTTCGGAAAATATCACACATCATAGTTCACATTGTTCCAGAAAACTTCTCTTTTCCTCCTGTAGATAGGATTCATCGAACGAATAATTTGTATCATTCATTCCTATTTATGCATTGTTGGGTCAGAGTCTCACACAACATCGGTTTCATTTCTGTCTCCTTTTGAGTAACAACAACCTTTAATAATAATGCGCAATTTTAAAATTTAACTAGTAACTTTTTCTAGGGCTCTTTTACACCAACATTAACTAGGCTAGAGCTTTGGAATAGGCAGTGAGATACACTCTCCAAAGTGAAAAACACACAATAGCATCTTGTGATAAGGAGTGTTAAATTCCATTTGCAACAATTTGTTCTGGGAAGCCCTTGTCACACAAGGGTCAAACCCGAGGTCGCATTGAGATTGACAGAGTTACTCACCCTTCTTTGTTGATATCGGTGTAGAGATTTCATGTATTATGGGGGTCACTTGAAGGTATACCCACAATGATGAGTGGAAGCCTCTCAAGTTGATTTCGGGCTAGATACCCTGCCCTTGTGTGTGGATTGGACTGTCGACTATTCCCCCAGGCATTATTGTTTTTGGTGGTAACCTTAGTAGCCTATCTTCTTAGGGTCTTACATAAGGTGACTGTGAAGGGACAAGTCTTCACGGCACCTGGAATCGACGTTGGCCAAACTCACTGGGGATCTTTGGAGGGTATACCCACGATTATGTGTGGGAGCTTGCACCAGAGTGTAAGTCCATTAAGCAGATCGTCAACGTAGCTTTTCCACCCTAGCCCAGCCCCTTCTTGTCTTGTCATCGCGACGTTGGATTTCATCACCAACTAGTGGCTTCGGAATTGGAAGGTCTTGTTTGTTTGGTTTTGCTTCTTATATTTTACTAGCGTATGCTATTTGTTTACCCAAGTTGGCCATAGAATTTCTTTCATAAGTTTCTAACTCGATCACAATTGACCCTCCACGCCGTTCACTTAGAATGCAAGGCTTACCCCTAGAAAATTTGGAAGGTTCTCAACCCTTGCCTATCAGCTCACCGGAGGGCTCTCCTCAACAGAGTGAAGTCCAAGACATTGCCACTCCACAAGTGGAAAGAACTAACTCTCTAGAACGGTTCCGAATTAATAATTCTCGAGAGGACTTTTGACTTCATTTCGACTCCGAGAGACGTATTGTGCAGGTGAATTCTTCTGGAGACTTGGTTGTTCAGTCTTTTGGATCACCAACTGGACCTTTCCTAGGACCTGAGGATCAAGATCCTTTTTGGACCGCTGGATTTTTTAGATAGGATCTCTTTGGCTCAGAAGGAGGCGTTGATATCACTGTCGCACCTGAGCTACCTGAAACATTTGATCTAGTCGCAATACCTTTTACTACTGCTTATTATTTTCTTGGTACAGAAGCTCCGTGAGCTGACCACATCTTAACTCTCCCTCTACAAATGGTCCATTACACAGATACTACAAGTCCCTACACCGGGATTACCGTGGCTAGCCAAGCCCCCATTGGCATGTCGCTTTCACCCAGAAACACCCCACCACTTCCACCCGGATACCATGCGTTGAATGCTTCTATTCCCGCTCCTACCCAAATCGCATTTGGGACTCCTGACAGTTCCACTCCTTCTGGGCACCATCTTTCTGGTTTCATTCTGAAACTTCCTCCACCCCCTTTCAGAGGACCTCTTCCATCCTCTATCGGAGGAACTAATCCTAGTGGCACCATTCCATCGTTCACACCGAATTACCGTATTCCTGTTGGTGGACAATTTCACCAAGGAGGCCAAACTCAACCCCCTTTTGCAGGACAAATCCCAACCGGGACGCAACCCCCGATTGGAGGGCAACCCCCACCAAACCCACCTTATGGAAAAAACATATCTCCATCCTTGGCCCAGTATTGGAATCATCTTATACAACATAATCCTCACTCGACTGGGGGGCAACAACCTCAGGCTAGCTCCGTCATGCCCCCTAGTACAGGCCAACCCTATCCAAGTACGTCTAATCCTATTTGGGGCTCGAATGCTCTAGACCATGCCTATATTCAAGGGCACAAACCTATGAATTACTTGCTTCCACACCAACAATCGAATCTGCCCGGATATTCTTATTATATGCAAACTGCTTATGGTTCCACCGGTTTACCGACGGGACTTACCCCCCAAAGTCACCAGTACCCGCATGTGAATAGACAGTTACCTTTCTTAGCCACCCTGGACCTCCCGGATCTGTCGAGGATTTTAAATGATCCAATCCGTCACTCTCCTCAATGGCCCGCCGTACCGACCAAACTACCATCTGACATCCCTAAATTCGATGGATGACTTTATTCATTTACTCCTTTTTAAGTGAACCCTCACAGGTTCCACCGTGAAGTGGTATATAGAATTAGCATGAGGCTTCTTCACCGAATTCAACACCCTTGCTATGGCTTTCTTCACCCACTACCAATTACCGATTCGCTACGAAACGAGAACCGATATTTTGAGTTCTTTCAAACAAACTAAGGCCACCCATATCTTTGATCACATTCATGAGTGGTGATGGAGATGACGTCTCATCAAACTTGAACTTCCCGATCAGTTGCTGGCAGAGTGGTTCACGAAATCATTTGTGAACGACATCAGTTGTGACATTTCCATGGGTGGAGTGGTCACCGAAGAATAGGTAATCAGTCGTGCCCAATACCTATACCTCGTTTACTCACAAACGGGTACTCTTTACAACTTACTCCCTGACGCGCCTCGTCCTTCTACTTCTGCCACTTCGACCAATCCCACTGCTTCTCATGCAGCTGACAGTGTGATTGGCACATTCCATGCCCAACCGCATTCCGTCCAGACCTCTGGAAACAATCCCAAACCCATTTCTTCTAATGTTCAAAATGATCCATCTCCTACCCCTCCCAATGACAAGAATTCTAAGGTAAATTTTGTTCAATCTACCCCCATCAGCAAAAACAAATCCAGAAAAGGAAAGGGTAAGAATAAGGAGGACAAAAATAATTCGCAAACTGAGAAAAATAAAACACCACCTGTTGACGATAAGGATAAGCGCAAACCCTGATACCCTTGCCTTATCTGTGGTGATGATCACTACACTAAGGATTGTCCACGACGAGTTGAGGTTACTAAGTTCCTTCAAGGAACCATGAAACCCCCCACTCTGGCCGTTTTTTCACAACCCTTCCCATCTCAACAACAAGCCCAATTGGTCATTCATGACCAACCTTCCCCCTCCAATACATCCCATGTCTTAATGTGTACAGGCGATTCAAAGAAGAATGACATCATACTTACCACTCAAGCCAAAGATTATTCTTCCTCCAAAGAGACAGTTGATGTGACACCTCCTTCGGTGGTCCAACCATCTCCCATGACTCCACTTACCAATGATCCTCTTCATCTCGAATGACCGAACCTAGATACAGTTCTTCTCCCTCCTCCAAAGGGTGTTGTTCAAAAATCGGCTTTCAATCCCCATGCACGTGCTGCCTAGAACTACAATATTGTCAAAGATCTGGCCCAAGCACCATCTGTGATGTCGACCCTCGAAGTCCTTAAGAGTTATCCGATACAATGGAAGACACTGTTGAAATCTATTGGTGGAATCGACCCTACGGATACGAATTTAATAATTTTTGACTTGGAAGATCACATTCCAAGATTACCCTCTCAACTTTCCTTCCAAATACAAGTTATTGTCTCCGACAAAAACATTTGTAGAATGGTTATTGATGAGGGTGCCTCGACTTGTGTCATGTATATTACCTACTGGAAAGCCATCGGCTCTCCTCCTTTGACTGAATCCCACAACACGCTCAAAGCCTTCAATGGCTCTGGTTTTAAGCCTTACAGTGTCCTCCCTTCGATGGCTATTATGTTAGAAGGCAAAACAGTCCAAGTTGAAGTGGAGGTCTTTGATGCTCCTCTCGATTACAACCTTCTACTTAGTCGTAGCTGGATCGATTCCATGCGAGTAGTTGTGTCAACTCTTTTCCATGTCGTGCGTTTCCCACATCAAGGAAAATTAGTGACCGTCGACCAATTTGCCTTCTTCCACTCCAATACACGTACCGACAATGTACCGTTCATTGCAAACCCCCCCCAGATATGAAAACGTCGGTGTGGGTCTTCTTAAATATTCCTCATTGATGGGCACTTTCCCCATCCCACCACCTAATGTTCCACATCCATTTGTAACTTTGATCAACATGATCTCCACTTCCGTTCATAGAACCCCTACGTCTTAAGACCCATGGATGGTACCCCACCCAGGCGATCATCTTCGATATGGCGACGAAATGCCACTAAGTCCGGTTGAATCCGCTTATTAATCCATTCAATCAACAACCCTTTCGACCCCCTCTCTTGGTGATTTATCTCCAGATTCATTCCGCGTCATTTTTCCCACAGACGAGATGATTATGTCTGTTATGTCCATGGAAGACACCCCTTGGGACGATGGACATCATCTTTCCATCCTCTTCCTGGAACAACACACCATCGAGGGTTACCAACGGATCTCGACCCCATCGACCGTTGTCATCATTTCTACCATTCCCGAGTCTACACATGATATGTTCTAGGAAGGGAACTTAAGTAACATCTCACCCACCATCCCCCTCGACATCTCCATAAAACTTGGAATTGTCGAAAATGTGCATATCGGATCTTCATGTTCCCATGATGAAGTTGTCACCTACAAGTCTCTTTTCCAATAATTTTGTGACGTCTTCACCTGGATCTATGAAGAAATGTCAGGTATTGACCCCGACATTGTGATACATGAAATTAAGACATACTCGGACGCTAAACCCGTCTGGCAACGACTTCGTTCGGTCCACTCACGTAAAGCAACCACTATCAAGCTTGAAGTTGAGAAACTTCTTAAGGCTGGCTTCATTTACCTAGTGGCTCTAATTGTTTGGGTTTCCAGTCTTGTTCCAATCGACAAGAAACAAGGCACAATCCGTGTGTGCGTTGATTATAGGAACATTAACAAAGCTTGTCCTAAAGACAACTTTCCTACCCCCTTCGTTGATCAGATCGTCGACGATTATGCCGGAAGTGAAATCTTCTCTCTGATGGATGGTTTCTTCGGATATAATCAAATCAATATCGTACCAGTGGATCAACACAAGACAACTTTTATTTGTTCTTGGGGCACTTTCGCCTATCAGAAACTCCCATTCGGTTTAAAGAATGTCGGTGTAACTTTTCAATATGCTATGGCTTATGCCTTTCATGACATAAAGCACATTGTGCAACCATATCTCAATGACTTATCCGCTCATTCCATTCACCGTGTAGATCATCCAATACACCTCCGTTCCATTTTCCTTCGATTTTGGTTTTACCATATACGATTGAATCCCCACAAATGTGTTTTCTACGTAGAATCTGGCCAACTTCTGGGATTTATTGTTTCACATCAAGGGATCAGGGTAGATCCTTTGAAGGTAGAGATGATTCTCAATCTCCCTCTTCCTTCCTCGCTTCGCCAGTTACAAATTTTGCAAGGGAAGGCAAACTTTCTCCTTCGTTTCATCCCAAACTATGCTGAGATAACTCCTTGATTTACGCAATTGCTCAAGAAAGGTTCTGAGTTCATATGGGATACCACTACCAACAAAGATTTTGAAGCCTTGAAACTATCTTTGACACGTACTCCACTACTCTGCCCCCCTGATTACAGTCGGGATTATTTCTTTTACCTCGCAGCCTCGGACTACACCATCGCTATGGTTCTCATCTAGGAGGATGATTCTCATGACGAACATGTCATTTATTACTTGATTCGAAGTCTCATGACTACCAAAACCAAGTATTTACATGTTGAAAAACTAGCCTTGGCAGCCATCCAAGCCGTTCAACGTTTCCGGCACTATATCCTCTCTCGTAAGACTACGGTAATTTCTACTTGCAACCCTATGAAGCACATTCTTACACACCAATTGCTTGGGGGAAAATACTCCAAATGGATTGTAATACTCTAGGAGTTCAACTTAGAATTCAAACGCGCTAAGTCCAAGAAATCCCTGGTGTTTTCCTAGTTGATATGCAACCTTTCCTGCTTTGAAACGAAAAATGTAGCATTCGATTCATTACCCGATGAATCCCTTTTCTGATTAGTTCCGATGACCATTGGTATGGAGATATCATCATATATCTCCAGACTCCAACTTTCCGGCTCAATTTGTCTAGCACTGACCGTCGTCGAATATGCTACCAAGCCCGTCAGTATATTATCCTCAGTGATACTCCTTGTCATCGTGGGATTGACTCCATTTTTTGACGCTGCCTCACGTTTGACGAAGTCGAGAAAGCCCTAAATGACTGCCATTCTGGAGCTTGTGGTGGTCACATGTATGGGTATGCTACTGCCCAAAAGATCTTACAAGCAGGGTATTTTTGGCCTTCTTTATTCAACGATTGTATAATTGCCATCCAAAAATGCCACGCTTGCCAAACCTACAACAATAAAATCCGATCACACCCTTCTCCTCTACACCCTGTGGTCTCCATTGGTCCTTTTGCGAAATGGGGTATCAATTTCACGACATGTCACCCTCACTCGACTGGCATAGATACATTATTGTAGTCATAGATTATTTTACGAAATGGGCCAAGGCGATGCCAACATTCGACAATACCAAAAGGATTGCAACATTATTCATATTCAATCACATCATTTCTCATTTTGGTGTTCCTCAGGCTATCATTACTGATCATGGTAGCCACTTTAGAAACTTCATGATGTCTGAACTCACTGAAAAGTGGGGTCTTCGCCATGAAAACTCAAAACCCTATTACCCACAAGCCAATGGCCAAGTCGAAGCAATAAAAAAGGTCCTCATTACCATGCCTCGACGAATGATAGGGATTCACAAAATGAGTCGGCACACAATGTTGTTTTTAGCATTGTGGGCTTACCGGACGTCCGTTAAGTCTGCTACCGAGTTTACACCATTCCAGTTAGTTTATGGTCTAGAAGCCATCTTGCCAATTGAATGTGAGATACCCTCCTTAAAAATAGTCGTCGAACTTCTCTTGAACACTTCTACTAAAGAAGAACGTCTGTTGTATCTTATGCAATTAGATGAAACTCGTCGCGATGCCACCCTAGTTATAGAAGCCCAGAAGAAACGTTTCAAAGTCCAATACGACAAACATGTAAGGCCACACATTTTCTTCGAAGGTGATATTGTTCTTCTATATGAACAAGATAGGGATATGATAGGAGCTAGAAAATTTGAAGCTATGTGGCGAGGTCCTTATATCGTTAGATGAGTTTTGGAGAAAGGAGCTTACGAGTTGGTAGACTATGACGGTATCCCTTTGAGTGAACCTAGAAACGGGTTGTACTTAAAGAAGTACTATGCCTAAGATCACTAGTGCATGAGTGCTTCTATTTTATTGTATCATACTTCTTGTGTGTTACTGTAGTATGCTTTTTCGTTATCTGGTCTCTGCTCTCGACTACTTATGTTACATTGTGCTTGGTTTCCAGATGTCAGAGTCTTCGCTACCCCACATTGGCTTCACTGATGGCGCTAGCCGAAGTACTCAGAACCTTGCTTCTGCTGCATGGGCAATTTACGCACCTAGAAACGAACTCATCAGTCTGCGAGGTGTGTGCCTGGGTCGTGCAACCAATAATATTGCAGAATATAGCGCCGTCGTCGAATTGTTGATTGATGCTATTTCTCTCGGCATCCGCCACTTGGTTATATGACTCGATTTGTAGCTAGTAGTGCTGCAGCTATGTAATGTCTATGCTATTCGAAGTCCTACTTTATTATGGGTATATTTACGAATTCGCCTCTTGGAACATTATTTTGATTATATTGAGTATCAACACATTCCTAGATGTCTAAATACATTGACTGATGCATTAGCTAACTATGTGTTAGACAGGCATTTGGGCCATTTATAAACCAATCACACATTACATTTATAACACAACAGAAGATAAGCCGGTAGAAGTTGTATATATGTATATAATGATCAAAAGTTTTTACAAAAATTTTCTGTCCAAGGACCAAAATCTCAAAAATACGAAGCCCATGGCTTCTACAAAATAGCGTCACGGATGACGCTCACGATAACACATGAATGCTTGGGCCACCCTACGAAGCAGTCGATTGATAGACTCGGACACCCCCATAGTATGGTGCTGGTAACATCTAGGGATCTCCCCAATAGCCATATCTGGGATGTCAGCAGTCAACCCCTCTAAGTTCTGCTCCATTGCCTCATAGTCTTCAGCCTCTCCTCACCGTTGAATAGAAGACGTTCCCGGAGGTCGATATGGCCCCACATCTATGTCATCAAAAAGAGATTGCTTTGATTAATTCTTGGATAAACACAAAAACATTTCATATGATAAAAATTATAAAAACATTTGAAAAGAACAAAATGTGTACTTCTTACCTAAATCACCCCACTGAGCATCCTCAGGTAGGGCCAAATCCGGATCCCCTTGGAGATCCAAACCAATGTATGCATAGTCGTCAATCATCAACATCTAGGGCCACAACTAGTCAAAAAATGAATCATTGTACTTGATGATGGGCTCAACTACATGTCAGGCCATGAGGTTGCACCACCTCAGCATCCTCGGATCCTATGGGGCCAATAAACCCCAATCAACTTGTAATCTCAACAATGGAACCCTCTCGAGGGAGAAGGACACCAAAAGTGATCCATACCCAAACTGCTTCAAGTTGCCCCTTCTACACTTTGTCAATTGCCTCTTCATACTACGGAGAATTGCATCCGACCAGTTGAAGACCCAAGGCCCTGTGCACTCTATGGCGTATTGGAAGTATCTCTGGAGAGCCATGTGTGGAGCCGTGCTCCCGGCCATGCATGCTATAGTGAACAAGATGGTTCACAGGGTCAAGTCTTGGACGCCCCAAATAGAAACCTTGCCCTTGCTTCTTTATGCCTCAGGAACACAGTACTGGCGACAATACTCACTCATAGAGAGTCCGCCGCCTCGACCACCGGTCAAGCTAGCGTGGTACCCACACCATGATAACCCTATTAGAAAATAGATATCCTCGATATCTAAGGTTAACATGTGGACTCCCATGTGAAACAACTGTTGGTCCATGTCCCACATATGAACCAGGTATTCCAACAGTCTGAGTTGGGCCCTCATGCCTGGAATCCTGAAGAATTTCAAAAGCCCACAGTCTTAGAGGGTAGCGACGGTACCTGGGTCATTACCAACAATTGTATCCTCCTCCTCATGTTCTCTTTCTTGCCACTCCAACATTGTGATGGTCAAATACTCGCACAAGAGCCATAAGAGAAGGATCAACAACTTATTTCAAACCTTGGCATAATTTTTATTGAGCAATAGACAATTTTAAAATTCATTTTTTGGCCCCTGCAGATGCCTCCTTAGCACAGTGTGAGATTCTCATAGGTTCCCTTAAGGCCTCCTGCGAGAATCCTAGATTCTCACAGGTCCCGCATGGTCATCTTGTGAGAATGATCAGGCGCAAGTTATGGCCCTAAAATGGACATAAAACCCTGAAAATTGCCAATAAAAACTAAAAATTAACCATGGAAAAGGTGATAGATTAAGAGCTTACCTCATTGGCGAATACAGTTTGCCAAATGGTCACTTATGCCTCCCACGATCGAGCAAAGAAATTTGGGAGAAAATGAGGTGTATTGGGCAACATTTTTTAGCAAAATCACAATGAAATGGTAAAAGCCCTTTTTACCCATATTTATTCACTTTTTACCATTTTTGTTGATTTTTTTATATTATTTTGTTTATAAAACCTAATGCCCTAATAGTCTTATGAGTGTAGTTTTTGCAGATATAGCAACTTTGATTTCCAAACGAAGGAGTACTGGTGTTTTTTCTTTTTTGTCGCATGTACGACTGCTTTTTAGGGTTTTTAGAAAAACCTCGAGCTCAGTCTTCATTCGTTCTCGCGCTAAAAAATACATGAGAATGTAACCGAGTATACTTTTCTCATCTTTTCATACTCATCATGGTAACACGAAAATGACGAATGCAAAGGAGTATCCTTTAAGCTCTTTTCACGCTCCATAAAAACAAAAAGATGGTTGAGCAATCTTGTTCTGTTCATACGCGTAAAAGTATCTGAACAAAACGTTCGATGGGTGATAGTTTATCAGTTTTTTGATCATGTCAAACTCTTTTAGAAAAAAAGAACCAAGAGAGTTCTCTTTAAGTGTTTTTCAGACTCTCTAAACATGAAAAACCCCCGAGTTTTCTATCCTTGGACTCGTTAAACAAACATCGATAGACCCATAATGGGACCGAACCACTCCTTCCTAGGGTTCATTAAACATACTCTGAGGGACTCATTCGAAGGATGAGCTTACATCAACAAGCATATGTTATCCTCCTCAAGCTTGCGTAAAAATAAAGAGGTACTCGCCAAAAATGGCGGGGGGAATTTTGGGAAAGGGATGTGTTTTCGTATTCATATTAATGGCAGTAAGCGTCACTCTTGAACATGACACCCCCTATTCATCATTTGAATTTGGGTTGGGAAATCCATTTCTCTCTCGTTCGACTTGCTACAGGGTCCTATCTTGGGTTGTCTTTGAGTCAGTGCTGCCAAGTCCTTGGTCGTGTCATTCATATGTTCAAGAGAAGTTCACACGAGCCCTCTATTGAGTTGGACATCTGCAGTTGTTCATTCTTACTATGTCGGCCTTCCCTGTGTCCATTTCGACCTGTATTCATACTCTGTTTCATCCTCAAAATTTGTTACTTATTTCGTGTCATTTATGGGGGATACATCAAGGCCCTCTTGTGACGAGTCTTGTTCCATCGACTCCAACTCATTATCCGAAAACAAGACTTAGAAATTATCTGGTACCTTGGAACTTGCATGCCTCAATGGCAGGTTTCTTCGCTTTCGACAGTGGGTTTTCATTATTGACCCCTGATCAGGAGGTTCCGTCGAGTGTTTGACCTCAGCTCATTTATTCACATTCGTTGGATTGTACTAGTGTACATTGGGAGTCATTGACATTAATAGTGATTTCCCTCGCACTTTTTAACAGTTTCATCAATGACCGGTAATCAAGTGGTTTATACCATGTTCGACTTCAACACATGTAATTGCATGGCTAGATTTGTACTTTTAGGTGACGGGATTGAAGACCCTGGGTCTCATCTTTTTGATCTAGGCTGCGGTGGAGTATGTATGATTTTCATCGGCACATAGATCCACTTTGTATGTCATGTGGCTATGTCGTCTTAATTTAAGTCTTCTCGCATATATCCACAGTGTATTCCTGGTGGCTATGTAACATTTTGACGGCATAGATCCATGGTGTATGATTGGTGGCCATGACCTACATTTATGATTTTATTCGTTTGTGATCTGAGCATGGGAATGCCTACCTCAGAACTGGTATTATATTCTACAGATGCTTGATTGTTTACAGGTTTTCGATTAGGTGCTCTCTTGGTTTCTGACACACACACGCAGTTTACAAAGTATTTCGGCTATCATAGATTCCAGCCTTGTACTTTGGGGGGCATTCTATTACACATGATTTTGGTCACTCTGGTGATGTCTCTACAAGTGATGTGTTCAGGCTCCCACAAGGACTTTTTGCCTGAGAAAGGTGACTGCTGTCTTCTTCCAAAAAACATATTTTTAAGATGAGTTCGCAGGCTGCCTATGGTATAGGGTGAGAGAATCCGTCATTCTCCTAGGCCACCCTCATTTAGGGTGCGGAATTCTCACAGTATGCTCCATATATAGGGTGAGAACCTATTTTCAAGCTTGGAAAGAAGAGGTCATGAAGATTCTAGATGGGGATCTTCTGGAAAATGAGTTGGCATTCGTATGGTTGTCATTCTACTGACTTCTCAGATTTGGTGGGATCATCCTCATCCATTTAACCATCTCTCCTTCTCCTATATATTGAAAGGTTTCTCATGAAAAAGGTTAAGCAAGATTGAATGAAGAATTGGTGAAAGAATTGTGTGAAGAACCCTGCTTGGATAGAAGCTTGAAGGCTCTATTTGGTCTATCAAGAGGAATTCGATCTTCTTTATGCAAGTGTAGAGCAAGTGTGTGTGTTGGAACCAAGGGTCAGTGAAAGGAAGCTTGCAACAACAAGGCGATCATGTTGTATCTTCTACTTTCATTTAATATCATACAATGACATGTCCCTTTCCCATAAAATCACTCTTATTTTATAGCATAACTCCTTGATCATATGCATAAGTTGACATTGAATATACTTCGCTATCTTCACTTTGGTTGGTTTGTGTTGTCTTAGACCTGATTTTACGAGAGCACTGAAGTGAAGCGGGAACAACAGAGATCTAAAGAAGCGATATCAAGGTATGTCACTTATTCCTTCTCTTTAGTAGATTCAATGACTACAACTTAGGGAAAGAGTCGTGTCCTATCCTGTTTTGTTCTAGATCCAGGTGGATATAGGGAGATTTGTTAGTGTCCGCACCTACCGATTTGTCCAATAACAAGTGCTACAAGGGTTCTGAAATTCCCTTGCTAAGTGTTCTGGTTGTGCGCAGTTATAACAGATGATCTAACCTCGACCTCGACCCATACCTCCTCCTCTTCCTCTTCCTCTTCCTCAGAATCCACCATGAGGGTTGAAGTTTCCTCTCTTAGGGGAATTATACTACAGGGTGCTTCTTTCTTATTGTACTTCACCTTGAATTTTGTATATATCCCTCGACCTTTCATGCATGAGATTGTAAGCCCTAAAATCCCTGTCATCATGTCCTACCAACTTACAGAATGTGCAATACAAATTTGTGGGTGTCCGGACATTTTTTGCAAATAGTAACATTCACCAGGGCGATGTCGATTTCTACATACCTCGCACCAGGGTAGGGTAACTTGCTTCAAGGGGCTCGAAGCTTTGGAGGCCAGGTATTCATGAAATAGGGGATAGTGCTCCTTTTCATGGCCTTCTGATTTGCATCTGATACACTAGATGTCTTCTCTTTTGTCTTTTCCCTTGTCTTTATTCATATCTTCGAACTGTAGTGATAAGATAGTTAGTTGACTCAAGATTTGACTGACACCCGAGCTGGATTTTTCCATCGGGGATGATTCTAATTTCATGGCGATCTTTAGTGCCTCAGCTTGTGAAGTGATCTTTTGTTGCATCAGAGGAAATCTAATGTTTGGAAAGAGGGAAAAAATGAACCATTCTTTGTTCTGCTCATTTGGGATCTGAAAACTCAAGTGGCTTGTCAAGGTCTTAAACCTCTGGTAAAACTCCCATACAGGTTCAACTACTCTTTGCTTGATTTATTTCAGTGCTGTAATGCACCGTGACTCTGACTTGGGTTTCTTGAATTCAACAATCAACGCGTTCTTGATCTCATACAATAGTTTAGGTTGTGAAATTCCCTTAACAAACTTCATGTACCAACTTAGTGTGTGGTCTCTTAGGGTAGTACTAAACTAAGCTCATTTAACAGCTTCGTCAGTGATATTCTTAATGCTCCATATGGCTTTGCATAGAAACTAGTGCTGATCAGGATCTTCAGATCCATCTCCTCTAAAGGTGGGTAACCTCATCTCATCTGCCATAGATCTTCCTAGGTTTCCTCACTGAGTATGTGGTGGAATACTAGTAACAGTGCTCAGAGTGCTCTGTTGACTCTGATTACTCTGATCACTTAATGTCACTGAAATAACAGGAGGATTAATAGTACTTACTTCAACAATTGACATAGTTCTTGAAGTTTCTGGATCTTCTCGGCAAGGTTCCTCTATCCTAGTGGATTTTGAATGCTCTTCATCTGTCAGATATGCCTCTTCTCCACTTTAGAAACCCTCGTCCCCATAGTTATGCTTAAACAGGTTCACGAGAGGAACTTCTTTGAACTCTCTCCCACTGCGTGTATGTCCAACCTCTATGTCGATGTCATTGTCTAAATTCTTGAACATTAGCTCTTCAATCCGGTCGACTACTGTATCTTCAAGATGTTCTTCTCATGTAATAACATCTTAATATTCAACTTTAGAAAATGTAAAAATTTTCCTCTAGTTCCCTTAAAGAAATATCTCTCCGCTTGGCTATACGATTCCACTTTGTCAACAACAAACTCAGTGATATACCCTTTGATGGTACTATCAAACCAGTGATCTACTAGTCCTGACACGATGTTATCAACTCTCTTGACCTTCTTGATTAGCATTTCCATCCAAACGACATGTGGTCTAGATCTGATCTCAAATTGGGTATCTGCTAACCTAACTAAGCACTCATATAGCTCCCAATGGATTCCTCCAAAGAAAATCTCGTGTATATCAGTAAAGATATATCTTCCTAACCAATCCTTTGTACTAAGAATAGGGTTCTTGTTCTGGGCTTCAGCGAAGTCATTTTCTTGATCTTCTATCCACTTATGAATCTTTGTCTTCGATGGAAACCACCTTGACATTCCCTCAATAAGATTTCAGTCCCGACAACGGAACCATTTGTTGGCACAGGGGCAGACCCAGAGTTCAACTCCAAGAGCGCACCAACAAGCCCTAACTACTGGCCCTTTTAGCAACACCTGTGAGGCAGATGCAGTCTCACCCGAAGTAGCTATAAGGGGTTGCATGACACAAGTGTCTACAACCAGAGAAAATGTAGAGTGGATTCATAACAACAACACACAATCACCTAGTTATTCTTTATCTTCCTTAAACCTACTACATAGGTTATATTTCAGATCTAATGCAATATCATAATAGTAGCATATCAAATGACAAAGAACACAACATCAATCACACATAACACAAGATATATGTGCTTTACCCTCTCCCTAGGGCTACGTCCACAGAACTGTTCTTTAAGATATATTAATATGGAAGAATACAGTTTTTATCTGCACTCTTAACTAGTAGATCTTCCCATCTCCTCTCTCTTTCTCCCCCCTCCCTACGCACCTAGCTACAGGGTTGATCTTTGCACCCAGCTGAAGATCTTACAATACCAGAAGGCTCTCGTACTCAACACTTCTCTCTCTCTCACAATAATACTCATTCGATCACACAACAATAATTGAATTCTCAACTAACTTAGAACCAACCCATCCCAGGTCCTTTAGACCTTTATTTATACATTACAATCTCTCACCGACATCCTTAGGTCAAGACCTAAGTGTCAAAACCCTAGATTCCAAAAACCTAGGTGTCTAAAACCCTAGGTCAACTTGACCCACGTTTTTCGGGCTTTGCCAACCTATCTTTCCTTCCTTCTCACGCAGTTCTCCAAAGCATCCAACAATGCCTTTTTCTACTTGTTGAGTTGTCCACGACCCATCTTACTTGTTGGTCTGTCATCCCAGATCTCCTCGTCCAACGGATTTCTTTCTCTTACTTCGCACCGTCTTTTCTTCTCTTTTTATTACTTCAACCCAGTATCAGTCATTGTGTCTTCCGCGCAGTTCACATTTTTCCTTTTCTCCCTTAATCTTCACTTGCTTCTATAACCAAGGGCCAACATCTCATCACATGTGAAGCCTTTAATTACAAATCTTTGATGAAAAATCTTTTTGAAGGAGGGTACTATGTTATGACCGAAGGGGGGCATATATATGGCTAAATGTATATGATATGATCCCAAGGGGGGAATTAATGGGCCTACATGTACATGTAATATGTAAATATATATTTGATAGGGTTGACCTAGTGGTAAAGGGGCCTCATGTGCAAGTGTGAACAACTATATATAAGAGATCATGTATTCATTATTGTGACATGTGAATTGTGATGTATGATTCTATTTGGTTATTTGGAGGGGGTTCCCCTATTCTTTAAGGAGTTATTTTTTAACTTATCTATCTTGGAGTTGTGCTCCACACTCACATTATGTACATGGCATGTACTTATGTTATATTCTGATAATTTAAGCATTTGGTTCATTACAAACTTTGATATTTTCACATAGTTGGACATTGCCACTAGAAAAATGATTGCCAAAACAATCCTAGATGTAGCTAAATGGAAGAACATTGCAACGTTGAGGAATAAAAGGAATTCACTGACAATCCAAGCCTCAATGAAAATGATGATGTTAGTACTCCTCCTTTTGTCTTTTGTTACCACACTTTGCTTATTGAGTGTTTGGTCTAACATATTTTCATGTGTGTCTCTGATGGTGTTTTTCCACCTTTAGCCTCTTCCATAATTGATCTTGTTGGGATTCCCAAGACCTTTCTGCAGATGAAACCTACATATTGTAGTTTCCATTATGAAGGGAAAAACCATGATGTCTTTTTATTAGGCCATTCATTTGGTCCTTTACTTTCCTAAAAGACCAATCTATCAACAACCATTAACTACCTCAACCACTTCTCTGACCTTCCATAACTTGTCACATGGCACAATTTGGATTGGGTATGCTGGAAGGTATGAGTTTTTTCTTAGCAAGCATAGGTTAGCTTGTTAAACAAGCTTCATATTTTCTTCATAAAATCAACTCATCTCCACCTCACCCAACCACTTAATTAATCCTTTCTTCATCAATTCCCGCTTGTGTATCATGGCCAGTACTTTCAAGGTTGTTCCCTCTCATTCAATTGTTTGGTGTATTCATTAATTAAAACATGATTACATGTCTCATAAACATACTTATATGAAGTCTTAGCATGATTATAGTCTTGTGGGAAAAATAGGGTGTTACATGTAGGAGCTAGGGATGGATCTTTGGAGCTACACTAGCTAGGATTACTTAAGGAGAACCATTGAAAACCATGTGCATGTTTATCTTTCATAGCATAAGTAGAACTAAATCTCATAGATCTCGTAAAACTAGTATAGTGATCTATCAATTTTCCATTTTAGATAAAGGGTAGATATAAGGGAGAGATTTCCTATCTGCTGGAGGGTTTTTCTCTATAATAGAATTGACAACTCCATTGGGGATTGAATATTTTATTCTTCCCTAGATTTGATTTCCCTTGTTTTCTATGCTTTCTAAAAAGTTTGTTTGGTTAATCACCTTTCTCTTCATTCACTAGGTGGTCATAGCTTCTAGATCTATACCAGGTCTTCTTTATTTTTTCTTTTTTCGGTTGATTTCCATCCTTTTTTGCATTGTTGATTTGCATGCTTTGTTGATTTATTGATTTGCATGCTTTGCTGATTTGTTGATTTGCATGTGTTTATGATTTTCATGCTTGATTGATTTTCATTCTTTGTTGATTTGCATGCATTATTGATTTGCATACTTTGTTGATTTGCATGCATTATTGATTTGCATACTTTGTTGATTTTGTTATTTGCATGAATTGTTGATTTGCATGCTTCATTAATTTGCATGCTTCATTAATTTGCATGATTTGTTGGTTTATTTTTCACATCTACATTTTTCTTTATAAAAATAAAACAATATATATATTATTGCATATCATGAGTTTCATATTAAGAGATTACATTGGTACGATAAACTGGTGAAATTATGTTCATTCACTTGGGTGTTTTTGAGATTTTATTAAGTGCATGTGAGGTTGTTGATTTTCAATTTAACAAAAAAATATGAAAAGTGAAAAGTACTTCCTTTCCTTTAGACACTACCAGGAAAAGACCCTTTAGTGGAGGTTATAGCAGAGGTTTCTAGTGTTACAAAATTGGAAAAAATTCTCAAAAACTCCTCCGCTACAACATCTATTATCGATAATGAATGTTTTTGTGGATACTATAACATAATTTGATTATAACTAAAAAATCTAGGTGGACGGAGGTATTAGTAGATGTTTACAAATCGATGCATTTTTATAAGGAAAAATAATCGGTGCGTACAGACACCTATAGCACCAGTGTTGTACACTTAACGTCAAGCATCGAGGCAGTAAAATATGAAAGCACCAGGGTAGTAAAATATTTAATCACCGGGGCATTTTTATTATAATCATTGGGGCTTTAACATCAAAATTCATCAGGAGAGTTAGAAATAATTAAGCACTAGAGATTTCTGCATAGAACGAACGAGTGCGTTATTAATAAGAAGGCACCGATGTTGTATAAAATAATATGCACCCGTGTGTTACAAAGAAAAATGCCCGATGCATTAAATATCGAAAGAACCGATGCATTGTAGTAACGAACAAGCCCCAATGCTTATCAATAACACAATAACACTGGTGCATATCAATAATACATACACACTGGTGCTTCGTATAAGATTAACACACTGATGGACACATTTTTAATATAATTTTGTGGTATTAAATTAATATTGAAACCAATGTTAATTGATTACATAAAAGCACCGGTGTGAATTTGATATGAAACACATCGATGAGTTTTAATATTAAATGTGCCGATGAGATTAATATTTAAAATACACCGAGAAACATCGACCCGTGATGGTGCAATTATTGTTAGTTTTAATTCCATTATTTATCAAAAAATTTACATATATCTTATATTTTGATTAGTGAATTTGGATATGATGTTTGGATTAATTTGTTATATCAAGATATTTTGCATCTCTTCATTATAATATTTAATCATCCATATATTTAATTAGCGGTGTAACATTTCACAGTGACATTGGAAAATAGAATAGAATAAATTAAAACATATTTTATTATATGAATAAGAGGGTCTTTGTCATACAAAATGGGACACTTATCGGTAATCCCTTGTCTTTCAATTGGGACGCTATGTCCATTACATTAACAAAAATGTCTAATTTTCACAGACAATTATTTCAAAAAAATACAATTGCAACTTGCATTGATATCCAAATATATTGGTCATCATTCTTCAATGGAACTGTTATTAGTGCTCGAGCTACTTTCATGCGATGGGTTATTTTTCTGAATGTTTGGTTGATTGCCTTGATTGTTTTGTTCTTCTTGAAGTTCTATCTACAAACATAAAAATAAATTCTAATCAGTGTATCTACATTGGTGAGAATAATGAAAATTGAAATAAATAATATACATGAATGTAAATTAAAAAGCGATGTACCTCCAAAGAAATAAGTGGCTCATGAATCATACACATATGTTCAAAATCAAATCTCATGCCTTGTTTCAACAATTCTTCTATTGGCTTAGTTCCATACTTTGTTTCCTGCAAGGTTTATACCCCATAATAAATCATAGATTTAATATAAAGTATTATTTTTGTTTCATTAATTATAAAATGATAGAAGTAAAACAACATAGATTATACTTACAAATTCGACAATTAATTTATGATATTTCAACATATACTCACAACCCTTAATTAACCCAATGTCAATCAATTTTTTTGATGGCTCTTCTTTGTATGTTAGCACCTGTTTGAAGACATTCAAGGACGACTATTGTAAAACAACTTAAAATATACAAAAAAAAACTTAAGTTGTTATAAGGAGATAACAATTACTCATTGTGCATAATGAGTTCCAATTTCTTTTATTTTTTGTAAGGGAATATTTGAAAATCAATATTTAATGTATGATTATTTATTTGTACCTAATATAAAAATTCAATGGTTACATACATTTGAAGCACATTGTTGTTGATATGGCTCCTCCTATGATGCAATTATGCCCAATTCTTTGACCATATACTTGTACACTTTTTTGGACATTCCTATTGGCATATTTCGAATATCAGCTCGTTGGTCCTCTGGGTTTTTCATAATTTTCCTGAAAAAATAACATGACAATAAAGTATTTTTATATTAATATATGAAAAATAAATATCACAAAATTGATATATTAATAAATGAATACTTGCTTTTAATTAATCATAAAATAAGATTACCATGCTAAGGCATGTGGATAATGTAAATGTATTATTGTTAAATTGCCCATAACTGACTGCTGGGGGGGTGAAGCATTGAAGTACGAGCCATGATATCTCTAGAGGAAAGAAATAAGTTAATGAAGAAAGGACCAGTGGTTGAATTATCAACCACCCCAATGAATGTAAGCATGGTCTAGCTGCAGGAAGTCAGCTCGAAGTACCACAGAGACTTGCATACCCGAGCTTCCTTCTAACATAAGGAACAAGATAGGTCGAAAACCTTCCAGAGGAGGGAAGGTAAGATACATACAGAGACACAACAAGAGACGTGAGGAGAGTGCAAGCTCGTAAGGGAGATGCACGAGCCGAAAGGAAGTGCAGAGAACACGACCCGAGGGACCGAATGCAAGCTTGATGCTGAGGAAGCATTTGATAAACCTCACAGGGTCGCTAATACAAAGAGAGTCTCTATGAGAGATGTCATAAACTCCCTAGTGATATCATGCCTTGGCACAAGGGTGGACAGAGTGCTAAGAATGAATGCCTTTGAGCCTATGGTTGGGTGGAAAGGAACACACCCACAGTTAGGTAGTTGGATGCAACTTGTAATTGATAATTATTTTCATACCCTCTAAAATTGAGTTGTAATTATGTAATGAAATGGGATATACTGTGAATGACCCAGGGATGTGTATGTTTTCTTAATGGTTATACTGTATCTCTTTATTCTTGTTTATATTGTGTATTTAAGAAACTATGGAATTGTCTGATTCGTACACGTAAATTCCTGAGCCCTATGGTGGATTAAGTTAAAATAAGAGGACTGTGAGTTCATCGACCTTGGGCACAGTTACCCTAAGTCTCTGGGAGGAAAAATTCTGTTAAGCTCAGGAGAGGTAGTGCAAATATGCACAGAATCTCTATAGAGTGGGCAAAGACTGAGTACTCCTCAAGTTCTAAACTTGATAAAGGAGCGCAAGGGGTGTGTAGAAGACCCTTCTAAACGTTAAGTTCAGGAGAAAGAGCGCAAAGCTCTTAAGCCTTTAAGAGATAACAAATCTCAAGGAGAGTAGTGAGGTTGAAGTATCGAAGGGGATGGTTCCTTTTTTGGGGAGGATGAATGGATGAAATCTGTTTAGAAGAAGCCAAAGTCCGTTGTGACCATTGGATATGGGAAAGAGCGCGAGAGTTAACTCTTGGAGTCATTCAGACTTCACGAGTTTGGTGAATTGAAAAATTTCATCGTAAGGGATGAAAAATCCCCAAAGTTCTGAAGTCCTGAAGTTAACTCTAAACCTTAGATTTGAGGATGCCCGGGAAACATCTCGATTATCAGATCTAGGAAGTAGATGATAGTCAAGTTACCCGAACTACCGATGACTTAAGAATCTGAAAACGGAGATGGATGTAAGCCATTTAATGGGAGGAGAGGCCATCCCGATCATCAGCTCGACTCAAATATTCACTGGAGTTACCGAATCAAAAACCAATCACTCGATTTAATTGACGATTGGGAATCATTGCGGAGTGCGAAGGTGAATTTAGCAGACCTTCTAGTTCACGGCCCGCAATCAACCCATGTCGTTGATATCATTGGGAATGGAAGATAAACGACTTGGATTAGACTAGAGTGGAGCGAGCACTTCCAATATTGTGGAGGTTGGAACCCACAATTACTGTGAATCATCAATTGACGACACCTCGGTATTGGTCGGATCATGACCGTCGGAGCTTGAACCGCTGCGATATGGATGGCCATGAGCCCCTTAGGAAATCTACAGAGTAACAGAGTCCTTCGATATCGTTGGTCTGAGAGAATAAAAAAGCTCAGAAGAGATAACATTTTCAAGAGCAAAAGAGAAAACCAAGATAGTCGGGCTCACAAGAGGTACGAAGGGTGAGGCCTTTGAACATCTACAAAACTCTTCCAATTTGGAAGAAGTTAAAATCTCAAGAGGAGGAGCGACACAAGCCGTCATATCGGTTGTGGGGAGAAGCCTGGACCATTAGATCAACATCTAGGGAAACAGAGGAGAAGCGCAGAGAAGGAACAGATCCTAACCATTAGATCTTAGTGCAAGGGGATGATAGTCATCCAATATAAGGTAAAGTGCATGAGTGTTAACCTTTGTGTGCACAAGAGGATTGACTGGCCAACTCGAAGTCCCGAAGCAATTTGGGACTGTTCATTGCCAAGAGGTACAGGTGGCACAAGATCCACAATCCCTGAGCAAGAGCTTGTGGCCAAGGAGTGTTTGAAATCACCAAAGTAAATCCTAACCATTGTTTGTCAAGGGAGGTACATGTCCACAGATCCAAGGCTCTGGGAAAAATCACTTCGAAGGTTTCAGTTGAGAGTTGAAACTCTTGAAACCCAAAGTCTGGAGTGAATCTGGATCGCCAGATCCAGAGAGACGCATGGAGACAGATCGTGAGCTTCAGGAGGGAGAAAATGTTGAGAGTTGAGATTTCCGAACCCCAAAAATCCGAAGTGAATTTCAGCCATCCGATTCAGAGGGACACGCGGAAAAAATCCATGCACTTCGAAGGAAGGAGAAATTTGAGGTTTGAGAACTCTGAAGACCCGAAGTAAATGTCAATCATCGGATCTAGAGGACAGGTGGCATAAGTTTGTGTACTCCGGGTAAAGAGATGAAGTAGGTCATGGCCATTGATCGCCAGGAGGGGTACGTGTCGATAGATCAAAATTTCTGGGTGAATGAAGTTTGAAAGAAATGATAGTGTAGAAGTTTGAAACTTTCGAAGCCCAAAGAGCCAAAGAGCCAAAGGGCCAAAGTGGATCTCGTTCGTTGGCCAACAAGAGACACGTGTGATTAGACCAGAGATTTAAGGAAAAACACTTTGAGAGTTTCAGTTGAGAGTTGAAACTCTCGAAGCCCGGAGAGCCGGAGACCCAAAGTGAATATGGACCATAGATCTAGAAGGGCGTGTGGTGACAGATCGTGGATTCTAGGTGAAAGAACTCTGGGAGAACGCAAATGAAAGTAAATGTTTTGACACCATAGTGATGATGGTTGTATTACTGAAGAAATGATTGAGAACTGTTTTGTTACACTCATGAAAACATTAAGGATAATTTGATGAAGTGCATATAGATATGCTAGGACATGTTTGAAAATGTTTTATTAATTTAAATGCTATGATACTTGCATTTTTAATTTACATGACGGCTAATGTGTTTATGATGTATGTCATGTGTAGAAAGAAATAGATTGGAACTGTTGAGAAAGACAGTTACCAATAATGAACAACCTCAATCAGAGGATGGCTATGAGAATGAATAAGCCATATGGTGAAAAGCTTGGCTAAGCTTCAATGCACCATGGCAAAGTACATGTTGTAAAGTGTGGGAAAATTAAAAATCAATGGAAGGGTGCATTGGGTATGAATGTGGCCATGAATGTTGGCACATTCACTAAAGTCAATTGATATCTGAATTACATTCTAAAAAATTTGGTAGTCTGAAATGATGTATAGGTAAGGGATGATGTGTCCTTTTTCTTTGTATCCTTAAATAGATGAAAATGATTTGGATTGTTAGTATGCTTGACTTTAAAAAGGTAATATGCATGAAAACTAACAATTTGTTTGGCTGAGAAATGTTGAAATTGCAGGAGGAAATGGGTCTTGGATATGGTAGTATTGTAAGCCCATAAGGAAGACCAATTGCCTATTGATCCAAACTCCAAGGAATGGTATTTCCTATTTGATAAAGTGAATTTTATTGATAGTATGCACAATTCTGAAATTGGTTGTGATGACGTTATAAAGGTGCAATAAAAATAAATGAGCATGAGAAACTAACAATTTGTTTGGTTGATTGAAGTTGAAAGTGAAGGAACCAAAGGAGTTTTGAATATGGCAACATTGTAATCCATAAGGAAGACCAATTTCCTACTGAGCCAAATCTCTATGGGAAGGAAAGTCCCATAATTATGAATCTGGTTCCAGTGTGAAACAAATATGAGAACAAAATGTGGAATTTGGAAATCTACGGGTGACAGATTTATAAGAAAAATTTTGAATTTAAAATTTATGATGTCTGATGAATTTATGTATACATGTGATACATGTGAAAGGGAAAGATCTGTGAAGAGTGCATAGATGAGAGAATGAGCTCTTGGGTTTGAGCGAGATCTATGAGAAAGAGTATAATGTGATTGCATGAAACAGAGACTGACTCGGGAGAAGGAGAGTAACCTTCGTCCCTATCTATGATTGATTCAGGAGAAGGAGAGTAACCTTCGTCCCTAACTTTAGTTGAGCCGGAAGGCTGTCAAGCTGTAAAAGCATGAAAAGTGGCTACTGCTGAGCCATGAGAACCCTGTGGTAAGCCATGATTGCCTAGAATATGTTGTGTTGAGGTAAAACAAGCCGAAGGGATTCCTCGACAGAGCAAGTCTGAGGGACTTGACTGTAAGACTCGATAGAGTCTCTGGAATTATTTCTATGCGAGAAAACCTTGGCAAGGCAAGATGGATCAACTGAGGGACTGTATAGTAGAGAAGGGGATGCCTGAGCTTGGGCCTAGAGGGTGAGTGACTGTAAGGAAGAGGAGGCCTTAATAGTTCTTGTAAAATATTGATTTGGATCATGCACACGATGGGTAGTTCTTCCTGTGTGAGAAATCCTTGGGAAGGCAAGATGGATCACCCGAGGGACTGTATAGCAGAGAAGGGGATGCCTGAGCCTGGGCCTGGAGGGTGAGTGAATTCAAGGAAGATGAAACCTTGATATTTCTTGTAAACTATTGATTGGGATCATGCACCCAATGGTTATGTCAAGGAAAAAAAATGAGCTTGGATAACAAAACAACCATGTGGATACAAATCCACAAACTGCGCAGATAATTATTGTGCTAAGATTATGAAAATTTCCTAGAAAATTTTTTTGTGCAATGTTTTTGCATAAGACTATGATTAACGTGCTTGTTGTCAAAAAATTATTTAAAGTAGGTGACCAATATTAAGGGTCTTAAAAAGGACTTGACTGAGAAAGAAGGATCAAGATTTCTGAAACAACTGAATGAGAAAGGCATGACAAGTGTTTTTGAGAAAGATCACTGAGGACGATGTTCCTTTAAGGGGGAGGGAATTCTAACACCCTATTTCCCCCAGCTTGTAATTAATCAGAAAATAGGATTACAATGCTAAGGCATGTGGATAATGTAAATGTGTTATTGTTAAACTGCCCATAATTGAATGTTGGGGGCGTGAAGCCTTGAAGTTCAAGCCATGATATCTCTAGAGGAAAGAAATCAGTTAATGAAGAAAGGGGTAGTGGTTGAATTATCAGCCACCCCCATGAATGGAAGCATGGTCTAGCTATATGATGTCAGCTTGAAGTACCACAAAGACTTACAGACCTGAGATTCCTTCTAACAGAAGGAACATGATAGGTCGGAAACCTTCGAGAGGAGGGAAGGTAAGATACTACAGAGACACAACAAGAGATTTGAGGAGAGTGCAATCTCATAAGGGAGATGCGTGAATTGAAAGGAAGTGAAGCGAACATGACCTGAGGGACTGAACGCGAGCTTGATGTTGAGGAAGCATATGATAAACCTCGCAGGGTCACTGAGTCAGAGAGAGTCTCTATGAGAGATGTTGCAAACTCCCTATTAATATCATGGCTTGGCATGGGGGTGGCCAGAGTGCTAAGAGTGAATGCCTCTGAGCCTATGGTTGGGTGGAAAGGTACACACCCACAATCAGTTGGTTGGATGTAACTTGTAATAGATAAGTATTCTCATACCCTGTGAAATTGAGCTGTGATTATGTAATGAAATGGGATATACTGTGAACGACCTAGGGATGTGTATGTTTTCTTAATGGTTATACTGTATCTCTTTATTCTTGTTTAGATTATGTATTTAAGCAAGTATGGAATTGTCTGATTTGTACACGTAAATGCCCGAGCCCTGTGGTGGCTTAATTTATAATAAGAGGATTGTGAGTTCGTCGACCTTGGGCATAGTTACCTAAGTCTCCAAGAGGAAAAAATCTGTTAAGCATAGGAGAGGTAGTGAAGATATGCACAAAATCTCTATAGAGTGGGCAGAGACTGAGAACTCCTCAAGTTCTAAACTTGATAAAGGAGCAGAAGGGGTGTGCAGAATACCCTTCTAAATGTTAAGTTCAAGAGAAAGAGCACAAAGCTCTTAAGACTTTTAGAGATAAAAAAGCTCAGGGAGAGTAGCAAGGTCAAAGTATCGAAGGGGATGGTTCCTTTGTTTGGGAAGATGAACGAATGAAATTTATTCGGAAGAATACATAGTCCATTGTGACCGTTGGATATGGGAAAGAGCACGATAGTTAACGCTTGTAGTCATTCGGACTTCGTGAGTTTGGTGAATTGAACAAGTTCCTCGTAAGGGAGGAAAAATCCGCAAAGTTTCAAAGTCCTGAAGTTAACTCCGAACCTTAGATTTGAGGATGCCCGGGAAACATCCCGACCATCAGATCTAGGAAGTAGATGATAGTCAAGTTACCCGAACTATCGATGACTTAAGAATTTGACAATGGATATGGATGCGAGCCATTTAACGGGAGGAGAGGCCATCCTAGTCATCGGATCGACTCAAATACTCACTGGAGTTACCGAATCAAACACTAGCTGCTTGATTTAATCAACGGTTGGGAACCATTGTGGAGTGTGAAGGTGAATTTAGCGAACCTGCTAGTTCACAGCCTGCAATCAACCCACATCATTGATCTCGCTGGGAATGGAATATCAATGACTAGGATTTGACTAGAGTTAAGGAAGAACTTCCCATATTGCGGAGCTTGGACCTCGCAATTACTTTGAACCGCCGATCGGTGGACACCTCGGTATTGGTTGGATCATGACTGTCAGACCTTGAACCATTGCAATATGGATGGTCGTGATCCCCTTTGGAAATCTGCGTAGTAATGGAGTCCTTCGGTATCGTTGGTCTGAGAGAATTGAAAATCTAAGAAGAGATAACTTTTTCAAGAGAAAAGCTAAGACCCAAGATAGCTAGGCTTGCAAGAGGAATGAAGGCTGAGGCCTTTGAACATCTACAAAACTCTTCCATGTTAGAAGAAGTTAAAAGATCAATAGGAGGAGCGACAACATCCATTAGATCAGTTGTGGGGAGAATATTCACAACCTCTGAGCGAGAGCTTGTGGTCAATGAGAGTTTAAATCATCGAAGTAAATCCTAACTGTTGGTCATCAGGGGAGGTATGTGTACACAGATCCAAGGCTCCTAAAAAATCACTTCGAAGGTTTCAGTTGAGAGTTGAAACTCTCAAAACCCAAAGTCCGGAGTGAATCCAGATCGTTAGATCCAGAGAGACACGTGGCGACAAATCATGAGCTTTAGGAGGGAGCAAAGGTTGAGAGTTTAGATTTCTGAAACCTGGAAATCTGAAGTGAATTTCAGCCATCCATTCAGAGGGACACACGGTAGAAATATGTGTACTTTGAAGGAAGGGGAAAGTTGAGGTTTGAGAACTCTGAAGACCCGAAGAAAACATCAGTCGTTAGATCTAGAGGATAGGTGGCGTAATTCTGTGGAATCCAGGTAAAGAGCCAAAGTAGGTCCTGGTCATTGATCACCAAGAGGGGTACGTGTCGATAGATCAGAATCTCCGGGTGAATGAACTTCAGAAGAAACAAGAGTGTAGAAGTTTGAAACTTATAAAGCCCGAAGAGCCGAAAAGCTGAAGGGCCAAAGTAGATCCCGTCCATTGGCTGACATGAGACATGTGTCATTAGACTAGATATTTTGGGAAAAACACTTTGAGAGTTTCAGTTGAGAGTTGAAACTCCTAAAGGTCGGAGAGCCGGAAACCCGAAATGAATCTGGATCGTAGATCCAGAAGGGTGCATGGCGAGAGGTCATGGATTTCGGGTGGAGGCACTCCAGGAGAATGCAAAGGAGA